>MSJI02000549.1:102592-119942 GCA_001931905.2 Cladosporium sp. IMV 00045 | reverse complement strand
TCTTCCATTTTCTGCTCGATTCCTTCAGAGGCCATGTTGATGTAGTCTCGGAAGTCTCAATGGCAAGTCTTCCGTGATATTGCGGAGCGCGGTGTCAAAGAGCGGAATGTGTGTGTCAGTCAACTTTTACTCATACCCAGAAACTAGACTCATATCATTTCGCGGGGGCTGTACGACCCCGCGAAATCACCTAGTTTCCCTGCGAATATCACGTCACGGTGTGCATATCGAGGCCTGTTCACTTATCTCCGTTTTAGGAAAGTGAATGCTGTGAATGTTCGTCACCTACATGCAACACCAGTAAATACAGGCTTGTACGCGAAAGTCGTCACCCAAGGATGCGAAACATATGCGAAACAAAGTCGCTAATACAACCAAAAAGGTAGCCTCCCTCAGATAAGAGTTTCCAGACATGTCATTGATAACCAAGTCAACTCAGGTAACGCCATTCCTATGGGGACCAATGATCCTGCAAAGCATCGCCGAGCTTCAACCCTCCAGTTCAGTACGGACCGCGCGATCTTGGCCACATATCTCCATACCCGTCGTAGTCTTCAGGAAGATAGTCGTCGCCAAAATATTCTTCGTAGAGGTCTCCACGGCGGCCTCCACGACCACTCCCGCGCCCATAGTCATCTGCGTACAGGGCTGGATTTGCCCCAGCCGTACTCCGAAGTCCACCTTGCATGAAATCGCCGCCACTTCGAGATCCTGTAGGCATGATGCTTCTGTAATCTTCACCGCGGCTGCTCATGATCTGGTCGTAATCTCCACGACCACTTCGGGATCCACCTTGCATGAAGCCACCGTAGCGGTCATCCTGATATCGGCGATCCTCCTCGCGACTAGCCCTCACATCGTCCAAGATTCTTTGGTATTCAGCATCGTCATTGTCGCCGCGGCGAGACATCCGTTCCCTGTCAGAATCGCCAGAATTGCGGCCGCTTGAACGTATGTCTCTGACACCCAATTCGATCGTTCCGTTACGGACAAAAGCTGCTGGTCGAACTGCTTGCCATTGCTGCTCCCTGTCGTGGCGGCTGGGTGTAACAAGGCCTAAGCTACGTTCCATCATGGCGTTGCGAGGGTACGACAAATCTGAAGGGTGGTAGGCGTGGCGACCGTCGGGTTCGAACATGGACTGAAAAGGCACGTAGTTGGCGAGTCGTGCGACCGCGCAGTCAATGCCCCTTGATGCGCAATGCCAATCTATGTACCAGCCAGCCCTTTCATCCGCGGGGACTTCGTATTGCCAATTCTCCCAGTCTCTTGTGGACATTTCAGACTGTGGACGTTCCTTCGGTGGTTAAAGATTTCCCTCGTTAGGTGCACTGACGATGTCGTCGTCAAATGGATTTCGATGAGCTGTGCAGTTCCACTTTCAGAATTCATATCGGTTTATATAACTTGGATTGTTGAAGAAGGAAAGAGTGAATACTGGGAGGCAAACAAGAAGTTGTAAATGGTGAATCTTGAGTGAGGGCAGAAAAGTCCGTCATCGACTGTTCGTGTTGACTGCCGTGATATGTGTAGCCTTTGGAATGGGCGTACCGACATCGATGTTTGCCATACCTACGCATTTACTATCGATTAGCTAACGTTTGGTCAGTTCATGTCGATGAATGACTCCTTCGTGTGGCGGGAATGATTGCTCGCTTGCCGATCAGCAATAGATATGATCGACCGGATTGGTTCTAAAGGCTTGTGTAGCGTCTGAGTGTCATCACTATCGTCGTGAAGGTGTTATAGGTCATTCCGATAGTGACTGAGCGTAATGACTACCGAGACTATTGTAACGACGGGTTGAATGCAAATTGAATGGTTGTAATGGTCCGTCATATTGGCAAGAATTCATTAAGTGTTAGCAAACGTGTGTTTACAGTAAATGTGAGAGCGAGGTAGATTACAACCCATGGGTGACACGCATGTATATTCACTGAACACTGCTGCCAGGGCGATGGTATTGAAGAGAGTAATCGAACTTGCATCATGAGAAAGCATGCTCGGGCTTTTCGTAGGGGATCTCAAGGTCCAGCATATGCTGCAATTCTCGACAACAGTGGCGACGATCGATCGTCTTATGCGTTACTTGGGCGTTCTGTAAATTTTTTGTCAACTTCTTTCCGACATTTCAGTACATGTAGGCATTGGCAGTGACGTAGGCGTGGCAATGCGAGACTGCCTCATCGAACGAGCAGAGGATTTGATCGTTGCCGGCGGAAATCAGCTGATAGTTCAATTGCGATACGTGAATTGCACAAGAAAGAGGTCTGGTGTTCTGAATTGGGAGAATGGGATGCCCATCCGCAGAGATGTCGGAAGTGAAGTTGAACTTCGCCGATCCCTCCTCCCTCTTTCCGCGCCTTGGCAGCCATTCCCAAGATCTCGCGCGCGGGCATCTCCAATCCCGCAATATCCACGCATTCAAGATCGGAAAGAGGGCACGACAACTAGGTACTTGCGAAGGAGTTCTCTTTCGCCGCCAACCGAAACCCCCACCCGATCATGCGGAGATAATGCAAACTCTGTGGTCCCGCATTGCGCAAACCAGCGCAGCGGGCAATGCCTGCAAATGCCCACAATGCCTCACTTTCGCCGGCGGACTCACAGCACGACGAGCCGGCGCTGGAACGACGAGGCGCGCGCCTAAGTACCTTACGAGCTCGACACTATGGTACTCCGGTATCTTCGCTGCAGCGGCGACACTTGACGCGGGCATGAAAATGCGGCGGAGGGAGAAATGGGATCGAGCCATTGCAGAAATGAAGGAGGAGCTTGGGAAGGAAGAGAAGGTCGGATTGACAAGGGAGGGTCAGGCGGTGAAAGAGATCTTGGAAGAGGAGGGTATTGTGCTATATCGGCCTGATGTGTTGGAGGAGGCCTTTGGAGAAGTCGAGCCGACTTTCAAGAGACCGCGCTGGCCGGTGAACACAGGACCGCAGCTGCAACCGCACAATCTGGCGCCGGAGTCGATCTATGCCGATGGGGAGAGAAGAGAAAAGGGTCAAGTGCGGTCTTGGTCACCAAAGAAGGTCGAGACGATCAGTCTGTCCGTCGACTTGCTGCAGTTGCGGATTCTGATCTTTCTCATCAAGTCTGGGCTGAGCGAAGAGGCAGCGCTCGCGGTTCCAGAGGAATACGGTGCTCATCTCTCACGTTCTCTGGAGACTCTGCATAAACACAAACAAATGCTCAAGAACGATTTGGGCCGGGTAAGAGAGGCGCCGCCTACACTTGAGGGATACGAACCTACCTCACCACGCGATCTGATGAACATTTTCGGTCAAGTGGTAGACTACGGAGGAGGTTTTCGCACGCCGAAGGAGCTCAACACCTCTCTGCAGAGTCTCTTGAAAGACCACAAGCGGCAGAGGATCACTACGCCGACGCTTTTGGCCCGGGTCTGCTATAACCTCTCCGTATCGCATTTGCCTCCAAACCTGGACACATATAATACGCTTCTCCTTGGACTTTCCGCCGCAAATCAAACGGATGTTGTAACCCACGTCATTCGCTCACTAAAGCAATGCAACCTACGACCGAACGAGACATCTATCGCGGCCATTCTGAACCACTACACGGTGACTGATGATGCGCCTTCTTTTGTACATTTCGTGGAAACGATGCGCGGCAAACACCTAGGTCTTTCGCTAGCACGCCCGGACATCCGCATCACCGATGCCTGCAATGGCCGACTAGTGCCCAAAGAAGGCGACCCGACGAAGATCATTCAGCTCCCATACCCTACGCCCAAAGTCTTCGCAGCACTCATCGCCGGCGTCACCAAATTCGCTGGTTTCGACACGGCTCTTGGAATATGCCAAAAGATGGGCGAGGAAGGCTGGGGCCTCTGCATGAGCGGTATGGCGCCATTGTTGCAAGACTGCGCTGATAGAAGAGACTGGGAGGCTGGTTTGAGCGTGTGGGAGCAAATACGGCAATTGGAGGCCAGGAGTAAGAGTAATCGCTCAGATCGTGAGCATGGGCATGAGAAAATTCCCATGCGAGTGTATGCTGCCATGCTACGGCTATGCCTGAACAAAGGGGAGAAGGGAATGTATGATGAGGTCTGGGATCAAGCCACAAGAGCACATCGGAAGGGTGCCTGGACAATCGCAAGGATGGTGAAGGATCAGATGCGACTCCCTCTTACGGAAACGCCAGCGAACGATACGGCTGAGCAGGCTGCATTGGTGAATGACGTATCTCAGACGACCGAGAATTCAGATCTGAACGCAAACAAACATGGCGCTGCCAAACTCTACCCGGAAAGCAGCGTGTTGCGCGAGCTACGAGCATCACATTCGGATGCAGAACATCGGCCACCAGGACAAGATCAGCAGCAAGAGCTTCTCAAAGAACAATTGCACGGTACACTGCCTGCAAACGATGAGCTGGAGGAGTACGAAGTCGCCGAGAGACCGATGTACGCGCGCGGCTGAGAGACGGTTAGAGGGACTTCCGATTTGATGGACCATTTTGACTTCAAACATAGCGACGGCGTTTTTGATATTTTTTTGGGGCATTAGGAAGAAGGCGTTTGACAGTGGGGGATACCAATTGGGCTTGTGGGGATTCGACAGAAGGGTGTACAGATACTCTTTTTGTAAGATGTGTACGAGGTGTACATATATGATTTATAGACAAATTAGATCAATAGCCAGATGCCACAGTGGGTTCACATTAGCTTTCCTATTGCCGATGCCACGTGCGTCCTGGCATTCGGAACTCATCCATTCTCACAAACTCACAAACACATTTACACACACGAGATGCATTCAGAAAAGCAAGACACAGCCTTGCACTCGTTGCAGGACGACCGCCCTGCAGAACAACAAGCGAGGTCTGAATATCGACTTATCACAACTTCTCAGTTCCCCAGGCGAGGTTCGGCTCTTGATAGTAATTTGGCAGGGCCCGCGAGGCCCGCTCGCCGTCGCAGTAGCCTCGCTGGCATCCTGCATACGAAGGCCTTTTTGGCGATAGAGTTTCGCAGGGATCGTTGGGGGGAATAGGCCGAGGAGTAGTAGGGTTTCAAGCTGGAACAGAAATCTCCATGTTTGCACGCGATGGGGGCTGTGAGGAATCGTTAAGGGGAAAGTCTTCATGATTGTTGGATATTTCGAAGACTAGGATATACAGTCGACCTGTACCGTAGTATTTTCACATGTGAATATCACTGGGAGTCCATCAAGAAGCGATGAGATCAAGCGACTTCGCACCGTCCATCGATAAACCCCATAGCAATTTCCCGTGGCCAATCATGACGGGGCCGGCAGCCAAAAGCGTCGAGGCTTTGGCTTTGGAGGGCTCGAGCGGCCGGAGGAGTCTCTCGAGCGTAGCCAGTTGTTGCTGGGCTGAGAGTTAAGAGCGCCGGCGGGTCTCGAGCTCGTGGATTGATGAGCGCAAGGAAGAGAGGGAGGAGTCTAAGGTGGTGTGGCTCCTAGCATTCTCCGTCGCTGCAAGCTTGCCCAGCCAAAAGTGTCGTTGTGCGGTGTAAGTGGTGCTGCAGTAGTTACGCACGTCTGTCCACCAGGCCATACAACACCGATCAGACACTCGTTGTCGCAGACCCCTTCTTCTCCGACCATTGTCTCTTGCTCACCTCACTCGCTCTCTCCAAAAACCGTTGCTGCTTGCCGAGCCGTGAAGAAAGCGTACCACTCTTTTGCGCTTGCCCTGTCCGCTTCGTGCTGTTTACCACCTGCGACGCAACGGCGCACAACATCGCTCATTCACCCTGCTGCGACGGCGCGACGAAATCATTGCGGCCCGAGAACATGAGGACCTCGTGATCAAAGCACGAAACAGCCCCTCACTTCTTCACTCTCGCTCCTCGGACTTGTGCGGCCATTGGAGTGCTTCGACTGGCATTCTCCAGGAACGGCGCGAGGTTTCAGGGACGAACGCAAGGGGCCTATAACACAGCCTCGGATATAAGGACGATCAAACGCATAATCTCACGAACCCCGGGCCAAGGAGTGGGAGGATGGATGTCGGCGTCCCTGTGCGCACGACAGGGCAAAACAATGCAATTGAAGGAGAGTCAAGAGGGTCTACTGCTGGCGCGCCTTTGGTCGGCACACACTGCGACGGCCTGATGTGGTCTCTTCCACAGGACGGCGCTCGAGGGCACAAACGCCGCAGACTGCAGCGGACGAACCTTCCGCAGCGACGAACGGCTCAATTGAAAAGGACTGCTGCGTGCGTGCTGCTTGCCAGTGGTCTTCCCACGGCCATGTCGCAAGACACCTGCATTTCGCTCGCTGATTCTACGGCCTGTCAAGCGTTCAATGCATCTTCCATTTCCACGGATTCCTCTTTGACCGGACTCTTTCCTTTTCTTTCAGATGTTACGGATGCTGAGTCGTTCGATACTGAGATTGCGAATTACATCAATGGCGACTATGCCCAAACAAAGTAAGAGGCAAGAAATGTTGGAAAAGCATTACCATCATGCTTACAAAATTCACAGATACCAGCAACTTCTGGGCTGCGACGACGCAAACACTGATAATACCACAGCACTATACGCGCGATACACCACCAGCGTAATTTGTAATGCTATTGTACAAAACTCCGCCGAACCTTGCGGTCTTGACAGTGACGCCTCTCGCCCTCTCTGCGCCGACTCGTGCGCGGAATATGCATTGAGCGAACAGGAAATCACGGCAAGCGACATCTGTGGCAATGCAGACTCGGACGCTCTCACACAAATTCGCGCAGATTTCACGAACTGCGCACTCCCGGCAGACTCTTTGAGTGGAGCGTGTATCCCTGCTGTGGAAAACGAGCCAGACGATTGCGGCTTCAACTCGAATCTGGGATCGCTGTGCTTATATTGCTCATCAAGTTCGCCAAATGCAACGGACTCATGTTGTGTGTTTGCGAACACCGAGGAGCGATGCGAAGACGTGTCATTGCCTGTGATAGCATCATCGTCATTGTCACCAATTGTCACGACACTGACCACCAGTGGCGAAGTCAACCCAACGAGCGACTCATCACCCACAGCAGGAGCTGAAGCAGCATCATCATCTAACCGCGGATTGACGGGAGGGCAGATTGCAGGTATTGTCGTCGGAGCAGTTCTGGGTGCACTGGCACTGCTTGCACTTATCATCTTTGGTTGCGTTCTGCTCCGCAAGAGAAGATCAAATAGTCCAGCGACCAGCATCTTCAACCAGCCAGCCACCATGAAGCAGACTCCTCCTGCTCCTGCATATACAGATGAAGTCGTGGAAAAGGACCGATCTGGCCTGTCAGTTCTGGGCGGAGGCCGAGTCGCAAGGATGACCGCTATCGAGCATTCGAACAGCCCGACACCAGACGAGCAATCTCCCATTCTGGCTTCCGGTGCCGCTGGCGGCAACAATTCTTCAGAAGACGACTCTCCAGGCGCACGACGTCGCATGGTACCACCACAAACAGGCGCCCGCAACGGCTCACTATCAAGCACCTCCCAGCTCACCCCAGGCGCAACGACAGCCACTGATGCGAAAACACCAACTGCCGCCGGCGTCTCAGGCTTCGACTCGTCCTCCCCCGACTGGACATCTCCCGAATCCGCTGGTCAGAGCGAGCAACTTTCCTTCTTCAAAGACTACTACAGCTCCGACGAAATCCACCCCACCTCCATAGTCGCAGCCCTGTGGGCCTACGAGCCGCGCGCCGCCGACGAATTCCACCTGGAGCGCGGCGATCTGGTCAAAGTCGTGGGCATCTGGGACGACGGATGGGCGACGGGCGTGCGCGTGCGAGGCAAGGCGGAGGACTGGAAGCCAAACATGCAGCGCGATTCCGGCATGACTGATCAGGAGTCGGGAGCTCACGGCGAGGTCAAGGCTTTCCCCCTGGTGTGTGTTTGCTTGCCGCAGCATTGGCGGAAGACTATTGAGGGTGACTCGACGGAGGGGACGAGTGGGTATTTGAATGAGTGAGGACGGTCTGGTTTGGCTTTTTGAAGAACGATACGCGTAGCGCAGCGCGCACGTCTGGAACGCTTAGCTCTCAAGGCCCACGACCCATGAAGAGTCGCCGTACACGCTCCAAAAGCCCCTCGAGTCTCCACGCGAACTGGAAACAAGGCCTCGGTTACCATCTCGCTCACCTCCCCACACACTCACAGGCTCACACAACGCACGCCGCCACCACCACCATGATCACCACATTTTGGAAACCCATCCCGGCCACCGATACCCCATCGCTCTGATCGCATTTCAGCATGAATTACATGCATAGCCTTGGAGGCAGCCACATTTTACACCTGCGGTTTCATTGCTTTTTTTTTTTTTTGGCACTGCTTGCTTCTGCAAATTTTGTTTTCGTTTCCTTGTTGCTTTCTCGAAGATCGGATACCCCCACCCCATGAAGAAGAGATTAGGACGTCTTTTACTATACTTTGTTTTGTTTTTGTGCCTTTTTCTTGTTTCTATTATCTTGTTTTCCTTTTGGGGACATATGAAGGATTTTTCGTTTATTTTATCCCCAAGATAATGTAGATACAATAGAAACTCTGATATGAAGTAATCTGTTATACCGACTGCGATATCTTTCTCGTTTTCTATATACTTGCTGTTTTTGAGTCTCGTGAATTTGTACTTCTATTCGAAGATATTCTAATACGCGATTTCCACAACATCAATTCTATTATAAGACGTGCTGACAACCTCTCGCAGATTCTCGCAGCCTCGGCACAATTCCAACTCCCGAACGCTTTCAAAAAAAGAGCAAGTCAACAAATCCAGCCTAATTTAACCACCCATTCAAAGTTTCGGCCTTTCAACCTTTGTCAGCTTCGCGACATGTTTTCCAAGATCCGCGATTAAAAGTGGATCTCATGGGAGATCTCAAGATCCGATTCGCGTTGGCGGGGCCCAAGTCGAATGCCGAAGATACGATTGATTTGGAGGGCATCCTGAGAAAATGGATTTCCTAGTCTGAGTCGCGAGGGGAGAGGAAATGATGGCGGACTCTACTTTTCATATACTGTTTCCACATCTCCCGACGAGGCAGCGTATCTGTCCGCTCCTACATGCTCGTCCGCCTCTCGCGCTCCAGCACCCTCGTCGCCGCCCTGCAGACCTGCGCCGACTTCTCCCACCACCTGACCATCCACCACACGATCGAGGAGCGGCACATTTTCCCCGTGCTGGCGAAGCGCATGCCGGCGTTCCGCAAGGAGCTGGAATTGCTCTCGCAGCACAAACAAATTCACGACGGGCTGGAAGAGTTGGACAGGTATGTGGAGGAGTGTAGAACTGGTGAGAGGGAACTGAGGTTCAAGGAGCTGGGGGAGGTGTTGGATGGGTTTGGGGAGGTGCTCTGGGAGCATTTGGACGCGGAGGTGCATGAGTTGAGGGCGGAGAATATGAGGTTGTTTTGGTCGGAGGGGGAGATGAGGGGGTTGCCTATGTGATGTGAGGGGGAGGGGGAGGGATGTTCTTTGGGATACTCTTTTTGCAAGATTAGCGTTTGTGGGTATAGCATTCTTTTCTTTTTTCCTGATGAGGCCTTCAATGTGCAAGAAACCATTAGGTTCAGTCACTTCGGAAAGTAGGACTCTCAACAGCATCAAGCCTTCTTCACCGGCTTGAATTTATCATGCCACTTCCTCTTCGTCCCCAGCGCGGACTTCCCCTCCGTCGCAGCCGTGCCGTCTCCAGGACTCAGATCGATCGCGTAGTCTTTGAAAGCTATCGCTCGCCCTCCAGCGCTGAGCACGTGGCGGTCGGCTAGAAGAGCGAAATCGACCTTGTCCCGCAGCTGCTCGGGCAGAGCGTCCTTCCATGCCGTCTTGAAAGTGGCTGGAGGAATGGGGAGTTTGGCGGCGTCGACTTCTAGTCGGGATAGGCCTACATAGCGGACTAGGCGGTCTGGGTCGGTTGATGTTTTGCCTTTTGGTGAGGATGTTGAGGTGAAGGACTGCAGGATTGCCTCGAAAAGACCGGCTGGTAGGTCTTCCAGTCCGTCTTTGAGACTTAGGATGGAGTCTTTGTCGAGTTCAAAGAGTAAGTCTACGGCGTTGGCGCGCGCGTTTTGAAGGATCGACAGCCAGGTTTGGAGTTTGACTTGGGCGCTGGGGCAGACGCAGTGGTTGCTGATAGGGTCTGTGAAACAGGATAGTTCGCGGTAGGCGTCTTCGCACTCTATGTCGCTGAAGGGGATGTGTGAGAAGAGTTGTGGTTTCGTCAAGGGGGAAGTTGTCGCTGTCGTTTGACCAGTGCTGGTGAGAATTGGGAGGAGCTGGCGAATGTGGGCGGCGGCGATTGATTTTGATCCTGGGAGGGTTTCCAATGTGGATTCTGGTTTTGAGATCCCGACTAACTGCGGTTGTTGGATTTCGCTTGCTGTGCTGGATGGTATTGTGCTTTCGTTTCCTGGTTGGAGGATGTAGACTGTGTTTGATGAGTTCTTTTGGCGGATGTTGTAGGTTTTGTCCGGAGTGCAGAGGACTGCTAGTCCGCCTGGCTCGCCTGAGGGAGCATCGGAGGATTTTAGTTGTAAACTGTTGATGCATGAGTAGGTGGTCAAAAACACCCAGTCAACTTTTCGTATATTCCTTCCACTCACGTCGGAGGATTCTCAGATGTCAGAAGTGTCAATAGCTCTGGTGGGAGCTCAAGCAAACGGAACGGTTGATGTCGCTCTTCAGGCAGCAATGACAGCGGTATGCCAGAGTCTGCTTGAGTAGACATTATGATAGTTGATGTTTTGCATATACCACTTTGGGAGATGGTGTATGAAGTATGCTGTCAAGAACTGTTTACTACTTAGTGATCCAGCCACACGGTAACTGTCTGGCGATGGACGGGCCGCCGACAGACGCCGCTCACAGCAGCTGAAACTACGCAAGCTCAAGTCGGTCTGCATGACTTGCCCAAAGCCGCCCTCGCTTGCCCCCATCTCGCCCATCTCCTAGCATCTTGCCCTTGTGCCCTAGCATCTCCCCTAGTCCTTTTAGTGCGCCCGCATGGGGTCCGCCAAACCCCAATCACCACCAAGATCCTGCCATTGACATGCAGCTGCTCGCGCCGTGCCACCCAACCTAACCTCAGTGTCACCAACTTTCCCGTTCCGTTTGTTTACCTGCCCGCCATAATAATATCAAAGCGACCGAGCTGTCCAACACCACTCCCACAACATCAACAAGCAGCCTGCGACCGCTCCGAGACCACCACGACTACTCCTACACCATTGCAACACCTCCACCACTGCCAGCTCCCACCAACGCGCACGCCGGGCCCGAGGCTCGCTCGCATGCATACCCACTGTTGCGAATAGGTAGCCACCACCGGCCGCATACACTCGACCATGGCCGTAGTGGTCACCGCTCCACCAGCGCTCTCTGGCGAGCTCGCGCTCTACCACACCACCGACCCTCTGCTCGCCAACTCGCCTCTACTCATCTTCCATGGCGCCGCCGCATCCATCAACGCGACAAGCTCGCGCATCCAGGTTCACATCTTTACGCCCGCCGGACTGGGATCCTATGCGCGACTGGCCGTCTCGCCAAACTCCCCCCTTTACTCTGCCGTTAGCAACCTGCCCAGAGAGGAACAAGGCGATGAGGTCTGCCGTAGCATTGCCTTCGGACTTAAGAAATACTTTACGGAACTGCCTGATGGCGTGAAAAAGGCGTGGCAGGCGCAGTCGAGGACACCACTGGCCGCCCTCTTTGGAGATGATCACATTGCCATCCTGGCGAGTCGCATGACCAAGATTGAGAACGTCGACGAAGTCACTGATGACCTCGCTCGTGTCTTTGGCGAACAGACCTTGTCATGGCTTGATGTCGACGTAGTATTGCCGTCTGGAACGATCAAAGAGGCCCCGAAGCGATCGGATTCGGAAGAGGAGGAGCCTCTAGACGACGCCGAGCTGTTGAAGCATCGCTACGGTCAGTATGCCGAGCTGGTCGCCGCACTGGGCGAGCCTTCTTTTCTGCCTACCTCGAAACTCAGGCGCGCACCCTCAAAGGTGAACAGTGCTGGCAGGGGCACGTCATTTTTGAAATCGCAAAAGGAAAATGCACGAAAGGAAATCTCGGAGCTCTTTGAGACAGAAGGGAACTATGTCGCCCGAGTGCGCGAGCTTGATTCACTAGCAGACGGCCTTGGGGGCGACCTCAACGAGCACGGAAAGAAACAGCTTAAGGAGATCATTCCTGATGAGGTGCGCGATGTGGCCGAGCTCAACCAATCATTCTATGAAGCTCTGCGCGAGGTGCTTGATGCCACAGAGGAGGTTGCGATACAAGACATCGAGGCGATGACCGACGACGAACCCACAGCACAGCAGGCCCGACAGGAGATTGCAGAAGACACACAAGGAGTTGTTGCAATCGCAAAATGCTTTTGTGAATGGTTTCCCAAATTCGCTGGCTCTTACGCATCCTACATCAAGTCACACGGCCCGGCAGCGCTTCTTTGTCGGCAAACCCTTCGTGGCAGTGAGACTGCGCTATCTGCGGCTCTTCACGATGTCGGCGAACAGAAGCTGACGTCTTTGCTGATCGAGCCAGTCCAGCGTCTTCCACGTTATACCCTCTACATCGACAGCATATCCAAACAGCTACCAACAAAGCATCCCGCTCTCCAACACTTGATGAAAGCCCGCGACATCATTTCGGACATCTGCACAAAGGAGGACGCCGATTTGGAAGCCTTGAACGTAGCTGAGAAGATGCGCTCCAAGATTTATGGATGGCCCACAGATGCGGAGATGACAGGACGTCTCGTCACTGCAGTAGATGCACTGGAGATTGTGCCACCGTACAAGCCAGAAGGATGTGTCATGCAGGCAACTATTCTTCTCGTCTTCACCGACAGCATAGTCTTCCTCGAGAAGCTCGAAGACTCGACGTCGTCCGCGCGTACATTAATGACGGAGCTGGATGGCAGTCACCTCCAACGATCGACACCGCACGCAAGACATCAGGATTTGCGATTCATCCGCCGCGTTCAATCTAGCGCATATGAAGTCTCACAAGCACTTGAAAACCAAGCACTTCAAGTTGTGACTTTTTCCCCACTGCCAGAACATACAAATGCACAGGGAGGCTCGGTGGCCGATGCCCACGTAATCTATCTACTGGAGGGTACATACGAGGGCAAGGTTGGACGTCTCATTGAAGAAATCACCAAAGCTAAGGTGGAAGGCCGATTCAGCGAGACTGAACGAGAGGCTCCGAAGTGGGACGTCCGATCGAGCGAGCCGATTCAAGATCAGATCAGTCTGTTCAGCGCTGTGTTCGAGGACTCGGTCTGGGAGCACGTGGCTGCTCGAAACGGACACGCAGCCACCAGGATCGTATTGGATTTGGACAGGCACTCACAGCGACCTCGCGCTGGCCAGCAAGGAATCAGGACTGTGATCGCACTCGCGCCTCAGCGTGACGGGACATGCCGTGTGTCTGTTGATTCAATTGATGGCCCAGCGAGTCGGGAGCACGTACCCATGGAAGACACCATCACTCACATTCGCAAGAAGCTAGGCTTATTGCTGGAGAATCACTTCAGCGTCAGCCATGCATCGATGAGGCACAGTTTGCTGGAACGCAATGCTGATATCTTGAGATCTATCGAGCTTGAAGTGCTGCCAGAGCAAACACAGGAGGTTCACCCTGTGCCTACCAGAGAGGGCTCGCATCGTCACAGGCCTCGATCTCCTGTGAAGATGCTATCAAGCTTTCTCTCGGCTAGCACAGGTCCTGGAACACTTCCTCCCAGCTACATCAAAAAGGATCCACCATTCCTCCCAGCCCCGCGCATGCAACCACCGCAGCAGGTCCCTGCGAAACCGCCAAGCAGGGAGAGCAGACCGTCATCAAAAGATCAGCCTACGCCCAAGTCACAGGCATCCATGCGGTCCACAGAGAGTCTGATTGGGCCGGTGAAGAAGCTTGAAGATACTTTATCCGCCTACTTGCTTGCCTTGCAAGCGCGGAAGGGTAACATTGTGGGCCGCAATCTCAAGATGCGCGCAACGGCCGATGAGCTCATGGTGAACGACCTCTACAATAGTCTTCTAGAGGACCCAAACATGATGATCATTGCCGCACAAGCTTCGGTGGACGTACTTTTCTCAGCCTTTGAGCAGTTCCTGAACGTTGCATGGAAGGAGCAGCTGGGAACTGTCATACCTTATGAGACGATGCTCACGATTCAGTCCAAGGCCGAGACTATGTTCCCGGCTGATTTTGACGAGTACTTTGCGTCTCTGCTTGGCAATTTTGCACCGCAGAATCAGCGGGCTTTCAAGGGCATCATGCGTTTGCTCGCCGACCTTCTCGACGGCACTGGCAATGACGGAGATCGTGGGATACTGACGGCGGCGTTTACTGAATTGCTCGTGACGGAAGGTAACCCACATGACTTCGTGGCGCTATTTGATCGATTCGTGGAAGACACGGATACCTATTTTGGAGAGCCGTTGACCGAGTCTCAACATCAGGCCGATGTAGCAACATTCGGACACAAACGATCTAGATCTGTCAACACCGGCTCGCTCAATTCAAACACATCTTCCTTGAGAAGAAAGTTTGGCTTTGGTGGGCTTTCGAGAGAGAATAGCAAGTCAGAGCACGATTCAAAGGTGTCATCCGTCTGGCGTACGCTCAGCAAGAGCACACGTGGAGAGAGTCCTGCTGGCAGTCTCACTCGCGGAACGTTGCATCGCTCTCAATCGACCGATCTTGACGGGCGCCTACAGGCTCGGCCAATCTCTCAAGACGACACTCGTAAAGGGCTTGAGGATATCGCAGGCTCGCCTGGTTCATCATCCAACCCTCAGCTGGGTCTCTCTACCATTGGAGAGCATCCAAGTTTCATCCCAACCGGCCCACCCAAGAAGAAGAGGCGTAGTTCGCTCTCGGATTTGAAGGAAATGGAGTTCCCACTGAAACAGCCAATCTCACCAACTGCCACACGCCGGGCGCCACCACCCAATGGTGCTAATCTGGATAAGTCTCTGCCCAACTCACCCTTGCCTTCGACACCGTCTTCCTCACGTGGAGACAGCCTCAGACACACGTCTCCGACCAGAGAGCCGCTGCGATCCAGGCTTCCCTCGTCGTTCAGAAAAGAGAATTCTCCTGGTCCCAACAAGGCATACGGTACTGCGGAATACAGACCGAAGAGTACAGGCAGCGACGAAGTGACTACACCAGTCCGTCCAACTTCCAGCATCCCCACACTGGCTCCCAAGACACCACACCCATCAACGCCGACCAGATCCGGTCTTTCCGAACGCCCCGGAGTTGGGAACATTGTGAAGAAACCAGCTCCCCCAACCGAGAAACTTGCAAGACCGCATACCGCCACCGGCGTGCCCACTCACGGCCACACCCTCTCAGCAGCCAAAAAGCTCCGCGTGCAATCGCCCCAAAAACTCCGCGAGCGCCTGCAAAACGAGCACGCCTCCATCACCGCCTCCCAAAGCGCAATGCAAGACGAACTGACCCGCATCGGCGACGAACTGACCCTCTCCCCCACGCGCACAGGCTCCGTCCGCGCCCCCCGGCCACTGAACATTCGCAGCGCGAAATCCGACCTCTCCTCCCCGACCTCAGCATCCCTCTCAGCATCCTCAACCCAACCCGACCTCGCCCAGCGCCTCTCCAAACTCGAATCCCAACTTCCCAACCTCCTCGAAGCTTCCACGTCGCGCATCTCCGCCATCCACGCGGATTTGGCGTCCTCGCTGGCGGTCTCGGAGACGAAAGCGCGCAAGCTCGACGAGCTGTACCGCGAGTCCAACTCGGAGAACGAGGCGCTGTACACGAAATTCAACGATGAGCTGGGCAGGATTCTCAAAGCCGTGAGGGGCGGCGAGGGCGTGGTGGAGTTGAAGAGGCAGGTGAAAGAAGGGCAGGAGGAGGTGGCGAGGCTGAAGAGGGAGAATGGACGGTTGAAGAGGGAGAATGTTGGGTTGAGGGCGCAGATGCGGGAGTAGACTTCTGTTCTTTTTGAGGGGTGAGGGTTGGATGATGAGATGAATAAGGTCTTTGGGTATGTTTCGCAGTGAAAGGGGGATATGGAAGGGAAGGAGGGTTTCACGATTGTAATGATGGTCGACGATTTTCCTTTTCTCTCTCTCTCTCGTATTTGGTTTTTTTGTGCTTTAGTTTTTCAGCTTCGCTTTTCCTTTATTGTACGATCATGCATCATAGGTCAGAGTATGGCTACGGGGACGACGAGGCCATAGCATAAAATAGACAGACAGCCTCTTTTGCTTTTCCTGTTTCTTCCTTTCTCTTATACCTGGCCTCTTCGTCTTTTCTCCCCGTATTCCGAAATGAAGTTGTAGACTGTTTAAATACACCTTTTCATATATGACCAGTGGTGCTTCTGGAGGACGTGGGCACTCGAACGTTCTTTTCTTAGCGATTCACGTGCACGAGCTTCACGAGGCCCTTTATAAACTCAAGCCTCTCAAATCACTCATTTTGATTGATTTAAGAACAAAAAGGGTCTTGACTCTCGTTTCGATTCTTTTCTATAATATACGAAGGTGATTCTTTTTTCATCTTCATCATTCCCTTTTCCTTTCCCGTCTCCGTCTAGTGACCGTGTCCGTCATCCTCACCCCTCTGCTCCGGGTCGAGCTTGATGAGGGTGTCGATGCGCATGATGGCGACGCAGGCCTCGACGGCGCTCTTGAGCTGCTTGACCTTGCCCATGCTGGGCTCGAGCACGCCGGCCTTGATGCTGTCGTGCACGCGGCCCTTGGTCAGGTCGAGTCCGTAGTTGCGGTAGCCCTTGGCCTTGGCGATGGCTTTGGCGTCCGCGTCGGAGGTGGTGGAGGAAGGCGGCTGCGGGGGCGCGGAGGGGTGACCGTTTGACGCGGTCGTTTGCACGGGCGGGTGGGGCACGGGGTCCGACGTGCGTTGCGAGAGGGCGTGGCGCGAGCGCAGCTGGGCCACCAGGTCGGAGGAGTCTTTGGCTGCGTTGACGGCGAGGGTCGTGGGGATCGTGAGCAGGGAGGAGGCGAAGGCCGCGATGGCGAGTTGCTCTCTTGAGCCCTGAGAATGGTCTATTAGTATCAGATGTGCGTAAGGGGTGGCGGAACTTACTACACTTGTGGCCCACTCCTCGAGGTAGATGTGCAGCGCGGTCTCGACGGCGCCGCCGCCGGGCACGATCCTGCCGGACTCGAGGGTGCGCTTGACGGCGGATAATGAGTCGTGCACGGAGCGCTCCATCTCGTCCAAGCTGTACTCGTTGGCACCGCGCAGGATGATGGACGCGGCGGTGTGCACCTTGGGGCCCTTGACGAGGATGCACTCGTCGTCGCTGATGCGCTCCTGCACGACCTCCTTCGCCTCTCCCAGGTTGGCCTTGTCGAAGAC
>MSJI02000549.1:0-102572 GCA_001931905.2 Cladosporium sp. IMV 00045 | reverse complement strand
GTGGCATTTCGTGTGCTTCGTTTCGTACTTTGGGCTGGGGGGTAATGGAGGATGGTGTGTGTGTGTTATTTCTCGAGTGTGTGGGATACAACATGACAGGCCTGGGCGTCTTCTTTCTTGATTGAACCCTTATGGAATGAGAATGTGTCAAAGCGTAATTTTTGAACAGTGGCTTCACCTTTTCATTTGAGATTGTGGTTCTTTTCTTTCTTCTAGGTGCTTTCGCTAGCTACCTACTTACTTAAGGTAGCTATGAAGTAAGCGATGCTTTCATGCTTCGCTTCACCATTCCTTAGCATTTTTACCACGCTATTCGCTACCCTTGGGTGCACCGAAACTCATCCATCCTATCTCTGGTGAGGTACTGATTCAGTTTTCCTGTTTGAAATTTTAGCTGCCCTCAGCCTCCTTCTCCTTCCTCTTCTGCCCGATGTCCCAGTTGTACACGCGCGCCGTGGCGACTTCCATGGTCTGTTGTTCGGCAAAAACGCATGCCGTCAGCGGAACGTTCTCACAGCGAATGTAAATAATCTTTAGGTATTCGAGGCTGCTCTCGTTGATAAAGTGTGCGGCTAAAGGACCGTGTGTGCGTTGTGCATGTTGATTAAAGGGGGACAGGATGATAGAGATGGGCCGGGGAAACGTGGAATATGGAAAGAGAACGTACGGTGATCTGCTCACGCAGGAAATCCAAGTCTTCCTCGCAGTTGCTCAGGCTCTTCTGCGCCGTGCCGAGTTTGCTGATCAGGAGCTCTTCCGCTTCGGGGATGGGGTACGAGAGCATGACGTTGGCCTGGGAGTTGTGAGTGCATGTACTTCGCTGGCTGTCTTGACAAACTACAGTGTGGGAGTAGGATGGTGATGTCTGAGGCAGTCAGGGATGGGGCAAACGTACGCCTAGCCAAAGGTAGACCTCGTTGACTTTTTCGATGTTGGCTTTGGCGAAGAGGGTGTCGTTCAGCTCGAAGGATGTTTCGAGCGGCTCGGCGTCGTCCTGGTGCAGGATTGTAAGTCAGCATACAGAGATTCTTCTTTTCTTTTCCCTCGCTCAGTGTATCCAAGAAGGGGAAAACGAGAGGTCTCACGTCTCTTGACTTCAAGAACTGCACGGTGTCCAGGGTCTTTTGAATGTCGGGGATCTTGTCCTTCAGGCCCAAGGCTCGCTTTTGCGTGCTCGATTCCATGAATTGGTATTTTCTGCCAAAACGTGTTAGCTACAAATCATCCCTTATTATGTGGAGGCAAAGAGGTTGCCATTCCGGACGCATTTTGCGCGCGAGGCGTGGTTGCCGCGGATGGGAGATTTCAGTTGGTAAATGCAAAACAGAAGAAACATACGAGATCATCTCGGAAAAGCTCTGAAGAGTCTTTTCGACGTCGGCGCGCGTCGTCACATAGTCCTCTACTCGCTCGACGAATGGCGCATACGGGATGCCTCGGGCGTTGGTTGCGGCATCTTTGCTGTTGGTATGGAAAGTCAGCTTTGATTGAGGAAATTTTGGCCTTTCAGCAGATACTCCTCGTACCCAAGCTTTATTTGTGAAGTCATTGTATTTGTGCGGTTGTGAGATGTGCGGTTTTGGAGGCGCTGTTTCTGAGTGCCACTGTTTCAAAGGCGTGAATTTCCCATGCGATTGACGTTTGACGTGAGATGGTGGGCAGTGCGCGCTTCGTCAAGACAAAATTATATAATCAATGTAGCCAGCCCAAATCTCAACAACGACGAGTTGTAATCAGCAAGCCTGGTCTAGCGGTTATGATTTCTGTCTAACAACAGTTGCAACATTAGCTCTGATGGCAGCACAGAAGGTTCCCGGTTCGATTCCGGGGGTTTGTAACAGATGTTCTTCATTACTTTTTGTTTTTCTTATCCTTATATACGCTTCAGCAAGTCTGCAAGGATGAAAGTTTTCGGATCATGTTTTTCGCTACCAGCCTCATTTTGTTGGGTTTGTGGTCGCTGAAATCCCCTACCTCCTAGCAAAGGGTAGGAGGTATCCATGCCAATGAGGCCGATGTCAACAGAAGCGCACCAATGAACGTCCTACGCAATACTGGGTAAGCCTCAACGAAAGGCATCCAATGGTTCAGAGACGTTGTTCTCGAAAGATGGGCAGGAATATCTGGTTTCGACTCAGTGCTGGTGTCAAATGATCGAATCTGCTGTAGTGTTCACTTGAATTTTAGTCATCCGTCATCACGACTTATTGAATTTTTCATGGTTTTTGATGGAAGAGTTCCATTGGTCCTGTTTCAATACCATCAAGTAAGGCTTGCAAGTTCAGGCAACTTGTGGTATTCGTTCGGGTTGCTTGGTCATCCGTGTTGAGATTGACGCCTGCGTGAGAGCGATGAGCCAGAAACGCTAATTGAGCACGCTAGTGACTTCGATGAGATGATAAGTAGATCTTTCGATCAGTTTGATATCGTGCCACTGGTGTCTGCTACACAGCAGTGTCATTTGATTAACCTCACTCGTCTGATTGTCACAGTAAGACTCCATAATCAGCCATCGTAGGGTTAGGGTTGGGGTATATTCTCCAGAACTTCATTTTGCCCTGGAATCGTTCTGCTACTACTGCACTCGCACCGAGCTAGGAAGTGTTTTGAAAGCAAAACTAAAATAATGTATTGAAGAAAACCTAAGCAGTCGATCAACTTGAGCCACGTGGCAGACACGTCGTATCTCACACACCCATGCCTCAAAGACTTCTCGGCGCGATCGGTCGTGGCCTTTCCACGGTCTCAATATGAGCAGCAATCTTGGTGAAGATGACATCCTCTCCCTTACGACTTGGCGTCTTTTGGCCCATGAAGAGGAAGTTCAATGGGAATCCCACGTCGAAGGGATATGCGTCGTCGATCTTCTCGATGTCCTCCTCGGACAGCTTCAGCGAGAGGGCGGCGATATTGCCTTTCAAGTGATCGATATTGCGACCTCCGACGATTGGGAAGACATTTGGGGTCTTGTGGAGAACATAAGCAAGACTATTTCAATGGGTCAGTGTTCGGCTTGTCGATTGAGACTCCTTCTTTGCAAACTCACGCAACCGATGTCAAGATTGTGTTCTTCTCTTTGGCAATCTGTTCCAGAACCTTGCTGACGGCAATATCCACTTCTGTAGTCATGCCCAGGTTGCGACCATCGGTGGCCTGTCGTTGCTCTTCAGTTTTGAAGCCACCGCCACCCAGCACACCCCAAGGAGCGATTCCCATGCCTTCAGCTTCACACATGGGAATGATCTCGCGTTCAAAGTCTCTGTTCGCAGCGCTCCACCGGCCTTGGTAGACAACGAATGGACGGAGGCCGTGGTCGCGTGCGTACTGGTTGGCCTTGGCGACGATCCAGGCTGGCGTGTCGGATACGCCGAGGTACAGTATCTTGCCTTGGTCGGCGAGCGTGTTGAGGCTACGCATCACTTCTTCGACGGGTGTGGTGTGGTCCCACCAGTGGACGTAGAGCTACGATAGAGGTCAGTCAATAGTGGCCTGCATGGGCATCCAACTATGTGTTGGCCTTACAACATCGATGTAGCTTGTCCTCAGCTTCTTCAAGCTGTTTTCAACGCTGACGAACATGGACTTGGTGTTATTGCCAGTGTAATTGCTGTGGATGGTCTTCGCATTCTCGCGTGAGTGGTAACCAGAAGTGAACTGCAACCGTCAGCTCGAGAAACGAAGTGTGAATGAAAAGACTGCAGTTAACCTTTGTAGCAAGAACCATCTGATCCCTCAAACATCGACTCTCCATCCACTCGCCAAGCCACTTCTCACTTTCCTCCTCCTGATAGCCGTTGGCTGTGTCGATGAAGTTGCCTCCATTCTCGTAGAAATAATCCAGCATGTCGAAAGCCGTCTCCTTGCTGCACTCTCCCATCATTCCCTTCCAGGCGTCGCCGAAATTCATGGCTCCCAAGCAAAGTGGCGAGACACGTAGGCCAGCACTTGGAGATAGGATACGGTGGTAGCCCAAGACGCTCTTGGGTGGTGGGGCGGGTTGGAAAGCCATCGTTGGGGTGGAAGGCAGTGGGTAGACAGTAGGCAAGACAGCAGGCAGGATATCAGTTGCGTATCAAATCGCACAACAGATCAATCAAGAAAGCAAAGACAGTGCTGCCCCTGGGTGATATTTGTACCTTTTGAAGAAGCCCTCGTGAGGAGTTAACGTCCGCTATAGGCAAAAACGGAGATAAGGTGCGCAATACTGCTGCCTCGTCCGGAGTATCATGTAGTGGTCAAACCGAGAAACTCGTGCAGGGCAGGAAGACGTCAGATAACTTCCATCCATAGAGCAAATGAAACCGGAAGATACTCTTCCGCGGTGGCGCTGTTTTCATTAATGCTGTAATGCAAAGCCGTGGTGTGCAACATCGCATGTTTTCGCTTTCGCAAATGCATGCAGCTCTTATCTGCTTACCTACACGAGTACAGTCAGCAATGTATAAGGGCGCCTGGAATCTTGGGAAGAGGCCAAGATTGACCTGCATGTCTGAAGTCCAAGGTAAAGATTAGCATGCTTGCAATTGAACCGACCAAGGAGGGGCAGAAAAGGAAGGATGGTCGAAACTTCTTGTATCTTGTTCTACGTTATCATTGAATACTCCTCATAGCTGACGCAAAGCGCCAACATCCGAAATCAACATTTTGTTGTCATTCCCACCCCAACACCATGCTTTATCACAACCCAATGCAAAATTCGTCGAAGCAGGCAGCCTAGTAGCTGCGGCCGAACATGACCCATTCCTTCGCCGGGGCACTGCACTTGGGGTTGATGCACTTGGTGCCCTCCTTGACCTCCTCCGGCTGCTCGGCAGGAATGCACAAGCTCTTTGCGCCCATGCTGGGAGCCCTGGCGTCGACCTCTTGGCCCTCGACAGTGGCTGCGGAGTCCTTCTTGATCTCGTCCTCGCACTCGCCGCCCGCGCAGTGCTGGACAAGCAGAACGTTCTTGTCGTTGAGAGTGGGGACAAAGTCCTTCCACTCGCGCACAATCTTGCGGTGAGAGGCGTACTCGTCGGAGGCACGCTTGAGCATTTCCTTCTGCATGGTCTCAAGGCGCGCAGGAACCTCGGTGGCAAGGTCGGCGATGGGAATGACGAACTTCTCGCCAGTGTCACGACGGACAGCCATGACAGACTCCTTGGCGAGGTCCTTGGGGCCAACCTCGAGACGGAGGGGAACACCCTTCATCTCCCACTCGTTGAATTTGAAGCCAGCGGAGTAGCCGTCACGGTCATCAAGCTCGGTGCGGACGCCAGCGGCCTTGAGAGTCTTCTTCAGCTTGTCGACCTCGTTGACGACGTGCTCCTTGTCAGCTTCGGAAGTCTTGTTGTTCAGACCGACGGGAATAAGGACAGCCTGGATGTTGGAAACGCGGGGCGGGACGACAAGACCCTTGTCGTCACCGTGGACGAGGATCATGACACCAATGGAGCGGGTGGTGAAACCCCAGCTGTTCTGCCAGACGTGGAGCTTGTCTCTCTTCTCGCCGTCCTTAATCTGCTGGCTGGGGTCCTCGATGGTGATGTCGAACATCTTGGCGAAGTGCTGACCCAGGCAGTGCGATGTCGCGGCCTGAATGCCTCTGCCGACAGCGGGAATGAAACCCTCGATGGTGGTTGTGTAGTGTGCGCCAGGGAACTGCTCGTTCTTGGTCTTGGTGCCCTTAACGACGGGGACGGCAAGAAGGTCCTCGTAAATCGAAGCGTAGTGGTCCAGAATCTCCAAAACCTCCTTGCCAGCCTCGACCTCTGTCATGTGTGCGGTGTGGCCCTCCTGCCACAGGAACTCTCTCGAGCGCAAGAAAGGAACGGCGTGCTTGAACTCCCATCTCACGACGTTGTTCCACTGGTTGAGCTTCAAAGGCAAGTCACGGTGACTCCTGATCTTCTTTGAGTAGTAGCTGTACATGGCGGTCTCACTGGTCGGGCGAACAGCCAACTTCTTCTCCAACTTGGTCTTACCACCCTCGGTCACCCACGCGACTTCAGCTGCGAAGCCCTCGACGTGGTCCTTCTCACGCTGCAAGTTCGCTTCAGTAATGAAGAGGGGGAAGTAGGAGTTCTCAACGCCCATGGCCTTGATCCTGGCGTCAAAGAAATCGCGAATCTCCTCCCAGATCAGGTAAGAGCGCGGCAAGTAGATGTAGCAGCCAGGAACGTCGGTGAACTCAAGCATCTCACCCTTGAGGATGACTTGCTGGTACCATTCTGACAGATCCTCGGCCTTGGTGACCGTAATACCCTTGGTGTCCTGCTCGTCCTGCGTCTTCTTGCCCTGGCCCTGCTTGCCACCCTGCTTGCCCTGGCCCTGCTGCTGCTTGGGCTTTGCGGCCTTTTTCTGGTCTTTCCTCTCCTTGTCCTGCTTGGCGGGCTTCTCGGTCGGCTCTCCAGATTGCGCGGTGGACGGCTTGTTAACGTTGAGGTCTTCCATTTTCTGCTCGATTCCTTCAGAGGCCATGTTGATGTAGTCTCAGAAGTCTCAATGGCAAGTCTTCCGTGATTTTGCGGAGCGCGGTGTCAAAGAGCGGAATGTGTGTGTCAGTCAACTTTTACTCATACCCAGAAACTAGACTCATATCATTTCGCGGGGGCTGTACGACCCCGCGAAAGTTTCCCTGCGAATATCACGTCACGGTGTGCATATCGAGGTCTGCTCACTTATTTCCGTTTTAGGAAAGTGAATGCTGTGAATGTTTGTCACCTACTAGAACACCAGTAAATACAGACTTGTACGCGAAAGTCGTCACTTAAGGATGCGAAACATATGCGAAACAAAGTCGCTAATACAATCAAAATGGTAGCCTCCCTCAGATAAGAGTATCAAATATCTCATTGATAACAAGTCAACCCAGTTAAACGCCATTCCTAATCAAGGTGATCAATGATGCTGCAAGGCATCGCGAAGCTTCAACCCTCCCAGTTCAGTAAGCCTCTAGTAGGGGCCGCGCGATCTTGACCATATGTCTTCCTCAGTGTCGTCTTCTTCGCCAAAATATTCTTCGTAGAGGTCTCCACGGCGGCCTCCACGACCACTCCCGCACCCATAGTCATCTGCGTACATGGTTGGATTTGCCCCGGCCGTACTCCGAAGTCCACCTTGCATGAAGTCGCCACCACTTCGAGATCCTGCAGGCATGATACTTCTGTAATCTTCACCGCGGCTGCTCATGATCTGGTCGTAGTCTCCACGACCTGCGGTTCGGGATCCACCTTGCATGAAGCCACCGTAGCGGTCATCCTGATACCTCCGGTCCTCCTCGCGACTGGTCCTTCTATCTTCCGTCGCCCTTCGGTATCCAGCATCGTCATTGACGCGCTGGCGAAGCAGCCGCTCTCTGTCAGAATCGCCAGCATCTCGGCCGCTTGAACGTACGTCTCTGACACCCAATTCGATCGTTTCGCCACGCCCAAGAATTCTTGGTCGAATTACTTGCCATTGCTGCTCCCTGTCGGAGCGGTTGGGTGTAGCAAGGCCTAAGCGACGTTCCATTCCGGCGTTGCGAGGGTACGGCAAATCTGAAGGGTGGCAGGCGTGGCGACCGTCGGGTTCGAACATGGACTGAAAAGGCACGTAGTTGGCGGGTCGTGCGACCGCGCCGTCAGTGCCCCTTGATGCGTAAAACCCATCTATGGTCCAGCCAGCTGTTTCACCCTCAGGAACTTCGTCACGCCAAAGACCATACCGCCCAGAAGACATTTCAGACTGTTGATACTCCTTCGATGGTCGAAAATTTGGCTCGTCAGGCGTATTGACGGTATCAACGCGAGTTCGATTTCGTTGAGTTGTGAAGTTCCATTTTCAGAATTCATATCGGTTTATATAAATTGGATTGTTGAAGAAGGAAAGAGTGAATACTGGAAGGCAAACAAGAAGTTCTATATAGTGAATCTTGAGTGAGGGTAGAAAATTACTTCATCGACGCTTCGTGTTGACTGCAGTGATATATGTAGCCTTTAGAATGAGCGTACTGACATCGATGTCTGTCATACCTACATATTTACTATCGATTAGCCAACGTTTTGGACAGGTCATATCGATAAATGACTCCTTCGCGTGATGGGAATGATTGCTCGCTTGCCGATCAGCAATAGATATGATCGACCGGATTGGTTCCAAAAGATTGTGCAGAGTCTGAATGTCGTCACTATGGTTGTGAAAGTGTTCTAGGCCATTCTCATAGTGACTGAGCGTAATGACTGCCGTGACTGTTGTAACAAGGGTTTCAATGTAAATTGAATGGTTGTTATGGTCGGTCATATTGGCAAAATTCACTAAGCGTTAGCAAACAGATATTTAAGTTCAATACGAGAGTGAACTTTAGTACCGCTTATGAGTAATACGCATGTATACTCACCGAACAATGCTGACAGGGCGACGGTATTAAGGGGAGGAATCGAACTTGCATCATAAGATGATGTACTCAGACTTCTCGTAGAGGGTCTCATAGACCAAGGCATGCCGCAAATTTCGACAACAGTGGTGACTATCGATCGTTTCATGCGTTGCTGGCTTTCTCTGTGGATGAAATGCCGACTTGTTCTCGACATCTCAGCATATGTAGGTATTGGCAGTGATGTAGGCGTGGTAACGCGAGAATGCCTACTCGAACGAGCAGATGATTATATTTTCGTTGGCAAACACTGGTTGATAGTTTGATTGTGATACATCAATACATCAATTGCATGAGAAAAGAATGTGGTGCCATAGAGAGGAACACCCATCCGCAGTGAAATCGGAAGTGAAGTCGATCTTCGCCGATCCCTCCTTCCGCGCCTTGGCAGCGATTCCCAAGATCTCGCGCGCGGGCATCTCCAATCCCGCATTATCCACGCATTCAAGATCGGAAAGAGGGCACGACAACTAATTGCGAAGGAGGTATTCTCGCCGCCACACAAAAATCTACACCCGATCATGCGGAGATAATGCAAACTCTGTGGTCCCGCATTGCGCAAACCAGCGCAGCGGGCAATGCCTGCAAATGTCCACAATGCCTCACTTTCGCCGGCGGCCTCACAGCACGACGAGCCGGCGCTGGAGCGACGAGACGCGCGCCTAAATACCTTACGAGCTCGACACTATGGTACTCCGGTATCTTCGCTGCAGCGGCGACACTCGACGCGGGCATGAAAATGCGGAGGAGGGAGAAATGGGATCGAGCGATTGCGGAGATGAAGGAGGAGCTCGGGAGGGAAGAGAAGGTGGGATTGACAGGGGAGGGCCAGGCGGTGAAAGAAATCTTGGAAGAGGAGGGCATTGTGCTATATCGGCCTGATGTGTTGGAAGAGGCCTTTGGAGAAGTCGAGCCGACTTTCAAAAGACCGCGCTGGCCGGTGAACACAGGACCACAGCTGCAACCGCACAATCTGGCGCCGGAGTCGATATATGCCGATGGGGAGAGAAGAGAAAAGGGTCAAGTGCGGTCATGGTCGCCTAAGAAGGTCGAGACGATCAGCCTGTCCGTCGACTTGCTGCAGTTGCGGATCCTGATCTTTCTCATCAAGTCTGGGCTGAGCGAAGAGGCAGCGCTCGCGGTTCCAGAGGAATACGGTGCTCATCTCTCACGTTCTCTCGAGACTTTGCATAAACACAAACAATTACTCAAGAACGATTTGGGCCGGGTGAGAGAGGCGCCGCCTACACTTGAGGGATACGAACCTACCTCACCACGCGATCTGATGAACATCTTCGGTCAAGTGGTAGACTACGGAGAAGGTTTTCGCACGCCGAAGGAGCTCAACGTCTCTTTGCAGAGTCTCTTGAAAGACCACAAGCGACAGAGGATTACTACGCCGACGCTTTTGGCCAGGATCTGTTACAACCTTTCCGTATCGCATTTGCCTCCAAACCTGGACACATATAATACGCTTCTTCTTGGACTCTCCGCCGCAAACCAAACGGATGTTGTAACCCACGTCATTCGCTCGCTCAAGCAATGCAACCTCCGACCGAACGAGACATCCATCGCGGCCATTCTGAACCACTACACGGTGACTAACGATGCGCCTTCTTTCGTACATTTTGTGGAAACGATGCGCGGCAAACACCTAGGCCTTTCGCTAGCACGCCCGGACATCCGCATCACCGATGCCTGCAATGGCCGATTAGTGCTCAAAGAAGGCGACCCGACGAAGATCATTCAACTCCCGTACCCTACGCCCAAAGTTTTCGCAGCACTCATCGCCGGCGTCACCAAATTCGCTGGTTTCGACACGGCTCTTGGAATATGCCAAAAGATGGGCGAAGAGGGCTGGGGTCTCTGCATGAGCGGTATGGCGCCTCTGTTGCAAGATTGCGCTGATAGAAGAGACTGGGAGGCTGGTTTGAGCGTGTGGGAGCAAATACGGCAATTGGAGGCCAGGAGTAAGAGTAATCTCTTAGACCGTGAGCATGGGCATGAGAAGATCCCCATGCGGGTGTATGCTGCCATGCTGCGACTATGCCTGAACAAAGGGGAGAGAGAAATGTACGACGAGGTTTGGGATCAAGCCACAAGAGCACATCGCAAGGGTGCCTGGACAATCGCAAGGATGGTGAAGGACCAGATGCGACTCCCTCTTGCGGAAACGCCAGCGAACGATACGGCTGAGCAGGCTGCATCGGTGAATGACGTGTCTCAGACGATCGAGAAGTCAGATCTGAACGCAAACGAACATGGCGCTGCTAAGCTCTACCCGGAAAGCAGCGTGTTGCGCGAGCTACGAGCATCACATTCGGCTGCAGGACATCGGCCACCCGGACAAGATCAGCGGCAGGAGCTTCTCAAGGAGCAATTGCACGGTACACTGCCGGCAAACAATGAGCTGGAGGAGTACGAAGTCGCCGAAAGGCCGATGTATGCGCGCGGCTGAGGAACGGTTGGAGGGACTTCCGTTATGATCGACCATTTTGACTTCAACCATAGCGACGGCGTTTTTTGATATTTCTTGGGGGATTGGGAAGAAGGCGTTTGACAGTGAGGGATACCAATTGAACTTGTGGGGATTCGACAGAAGGGTGTACAGATACTACTCTTCTTGTAAGATGTGTACGAGGTGTACATACATGATTTATAGACAAAATAGACAGTAGCCAGATTCAAAAGTGGCTTCGCATTAGCTTTCCTATTGCCGATGCCACGTGCGTCCAGGCATTCGGAAGTCTTCTATTCTCACAAACTCACAAACACATTAGCACACACGAGATGCTTTCAAGGCAACAATACAGCCTCATGAGCTGGCCTATAGGATCACCGGCCTGCAGAACAACAAGCGAGGTCAAACTATCGACTCACAACTCCTCAGTTCCCCAGGCGAGGTTCGGCTCCTCGATAGTAAGGTCATGCAATTTGGCAAGGCCCGCGAGGCCCGCTCGCCGTCGCAGTAGCCTGGCTGGCATGCTGCATACGAAGGCATTTTTGGCGATAGAGTTTCGCAGGGATCATTGGGGGGAATAGGCCGAGGAGTAGTAGGGTTTCAAGCTGGAACAGGAATCTCCATGTTTGCACGCGATGGGGGATGTGAGAGAGTATCTTAGGGAGGTTATCTTGATGATTGCCGGTATCTCGTAGACTGGGATAACATATATTGAATGTACCGCAGTACTTTCGATTCACATGTGAATATCAATGAGAGTCCAGCAAGAAGCGATGAGATCAAGCGACTTCGCACCGTCCATCGATAAACCCCATAGCAATTTCCCGTGGCCAATCATGACGGGGCCGGCAGCCAAAAGCGTCGAGGCTTTGGTTTTGGAGGGCTCGAGCGGCCGGAGGAGTCTCGAGCGTAGCCAGTCGTCGCTGGGCTGAGAGTTGAGAGCGCCGGCGGGTCTCGAGCTCGTGGATTGATGAGCGCAAGGGAGAGAGAGTGAGAGGCAGAAGGGGGAGGAGTGAGTCTAAGGTGGTGTGCCTCCTAGCATTCTCCGTCGCTACAAGCTTGCCCAGCCGAAAGTGTCGTTGTGTGGTGTACTGTAAGTGGTGCTGCAGTTACGCACGTCTCCAGCCTGTCCACCAGGCCATACAACACCGATCAGACACTCGTTGTCGCAGACCCCTTCTTCTCCGACCATTGTCTCTCACACGCCTCACTCGCTCTCTCCAAAAACCGTTGCTGCTTGCCGAGCCGTGAAGAAAGCGTACCACTCTTTTGCGCTTGCCCTGTCCGCTTCGTGCTGTTTACCGCCTGCGACGCAACGGCGCACAACATCGCTCATTCACCCTGCTGCGACCGCGCGACGACATCATTGCGGCCTGGGAACATGAGGACCTCGTGATAACCGCACCAAACAGCCCCTCACTTCTTCACTCTCGCTCCTCGGACTTGTGCGGCCATTGGAGTGTTTCGACTGGCCTTCTCCAGAAAAAGCGCGAGGTTCAGGACGAAACGCAAGGGACCTATAACACAGCCTCGGATATACGAACGATCAAACGCATAATCTCACGAACCCCGGGCCAAGGAGTGGGAGGATGGATGTCGGCGTCCCTGTGCGCACGACAGGGCAAAACAATGCAATTGAAGGAGAGTCAAGAGGGTCCACTGCTGGCGCGCCTCTGGTCGGCACACACTTCGACGGCCTGATGTGGCCTCTTCTACAGGACGGCGCTCGAGGGCACAAACGCCGCAGACTGCAGCGGACGAACCTTCCGCAGCGACGAACGGCTCAATTGAAAAGGACTGCTGCGTGCGTGCTGCTTGCGAGTGGTCTTCCCACGGCCATGTCGCAAGACACCTGCATTTCGCTCGCTGATTCTACGGCCTGTCAAGCGTTCAATGCTTCTTCCATTTCCACGGATGCCTCTTTGACTGGACTCTTTCCTTTTCTGTCCGATGTTACGGATGTTGAGTCGTTCGACACTGAGATTGCCAACTACATCAATGGCGACTATGCCCAAACAAAGTAAGAGGCGAGCAGTATTGACAAGGCGTCATCATTATGCTTACAGAGTTACAGATACCAACAACTTCTGGGTTGCGACGGCGCAAATACCAATAATACCACGGCACTATACGCGCGATACACTACCAGCGTAATCTGTAATGCTATTGTGCAAAACTCCGCCGAGCCTTGCGGTCTTGACAGTGATGCCGCTCGCCCTCTCTGCGCTGACTCGTGCGCTGAATATGCATTGAGCGAACAGGAAATCACGGCGAGCGACATCTGTGGAAACGCAGATTCGGACGCTCTCACACAGATTCGCGCAGATTTCACGAACTGCGCACTCCCGGCAGACTCTTTGAGTGGAGCGTGTATCCCTGCTGTGGAAAATGAGCCAGACGACTGCGGCTTCAACTCGAATCTGGGATCGCTGTGCTTGTATTGCTCATCAACTTCGCCAAACGCAACGGACTCATGTTGTGTATTTTCGAACACCGAGGAGCGATGCGAAGACGTGTCATTGCCGGTGATAGCATCATCGTCTTTGTCACCAATTGTCACGACATTAACCACCAGTGGCGAAGTCAACCCGACGAGCGACTCATCACCTACAACTGCAGCTGAAGCAGCATCATCTAATCGCGGATTGACGGGCGGGCAGATTGCAGGCATTGTCGTCGGAGCAGTCTTGGGTGCACTGGCACTGCTCGCACTTATCATCTTTGGCTGCGTTCTGCTCCGCAAAAGAAGGTCAAGCAGTCCGGCGACCAGCATCTTCAACCAGCCAGCCACAATGAAGCAGACTCCTCCTGCTCCTGCATACACAGATGAAGTCGTGGAAAAGGACCGATCCGGCCTGTCAGTTCTGGGCGGAGGCCGTGTCGCAAGAATGACCGCTATCGAGCATTCGAACAGCCCGACACCAGACGAGCAATCTCCCATTCTGGCTTCCGGTGCCGCTGGCGGCAACAACTCCTCGGAAGACGACTCCCCAGGCGCACGACGTCGCATGGTACCACCACAAACAGGCGCCCGCAACGGCTCACTGTCAAGCACCTCCCAGCTCACCCCCGGCGCAACAACAGCCACCGATGCCAAAACACCAACTGCTGCCGCTGTCTCAGGCTTCGACTCATCCTCCCCCGACTGGACCTCTCCCGAGTCCGCCGGCCAGAGCGAGCAACTCTCCTTCTTCAAAGATTACTACAGCTCCGACGAAATTCACCCCACCTCCATAGCCGCAGCCCTCTGGGCCTACGAGCCGCGCGCCGCCGACGAATTCCACCTAGAGCGCGGCGATCTGGTCAAAGTCGTGGGCATCTGGGACGACGGATGGGCGACGGGTGTGCGCGTGCGCGGCAAGGCGGAGGACTGGAAGCCCAACATGCAGCGCGATTCAGGCATGACTGATCAGGAGTCGGGAGCTCACGGCGAAGTCAAGGCTTTCCCGCTTGTGTGTGTTTGCTTGCCGCAGCATTGGCGGAAGACTATTGAGGGAGACTCGACGGAGGGGACGAGTGGGTATTTGAATGAGTGAGGACGGTCTGGTTCGACTTTTGAAGTACGATACGCATAGCGCAGAGCGCGCGCGTCTACGAAGGAAAGCTCTGCTGGCCCACGACTCACCAAAAGGTCGTCATCTATGCCCCAACAAACCCTGGAGTCTTCCCCCGAGCTGCGAACAAGGCTCTGCCTGTCTTGAGAGCTCGCTCACCTTCACGCACAGGTGGCGTCATACAACGAACGCCGCAATCACAACGACCACCACATTTTGGAAACCCACCGCAGCGGATGAAACCCAACAGCATCAACCCACATCGCCATTCCTCGCATTGGAGTTGCATGCATGCATTATTGCCTTGGAAGCCGTCGAAGGCCATACCGGCGCGCATGTACGCGTGCTTTATTTGTTTTGTTTTTTTGCGAAGCACTCTTTTTTTTTTCCTTGTTGCTTTCTCGAAGATCGGATACCCCCCAACCATGAAGAAGAGATTAGGACGGCTTTTACTATACCTTTGATGTTTTTGTTTCTGTGTGGATTCTTCTTTTTTTCTTTTTGCTCTCCCTTGGTTCTGTTATCTTGTTTTTCTTTTGGGGAAATATGAAGGATTTTTAGTTCGTTTTTATCCCCCGAAGTAATGTAGATACATAGAAACTCTGATATGAAGTAATCTGTTATACCCGACTGCGATATCTCTCTCGTTTCCTATATATTTGCTGTTCTTGAATTTCTTAAATTCGTATTTCTATTCGAAGATCTAGGTAGGTACATGTATTCTAATACGCGATTTGCACAACATCAATCCTATCATGACATAGGTAATAAAAGATGTGCTGACTACACCTCGCACATCCTCGCAGCCTCGGCACAAATCCAACTCCCGACCGCGCTCTCAGAAAAAGAGCAAGTCAACAAATCCAGCCTAATTTAACCACCCATTCAAAGTTTCGGCCTTTCGTCCTTTGTCAGCGATTTACCCTCTGCGATCGAAAAGCGGATCTAGTGGAAGATCCCAAGATCCGATTCGCGTTGGCGGGGCCCAAAGTCGAATGCCGAAAAGACGACGATTTGAAGGGCATTCTGGGAAAATGGATTTCCTAGTCTGAGAGTCGCGAGGGGAGAGGAAATGATGGCGGACTCTTCTTTTCACATAATTCTTGCACGTCCTTCGAGGAGGCAACAAGAGTCTGTCTATTCACTTTCACATGCTCGTCCGCCTTTCGCGCTCCAGTGTCCTCGCCGCCGCCGCCGTTCCGCGCATTCGCCGCCTTGATCGTGTACATTATTGTTCCACGAGCGCTTCGTCTTCAGTGCTGTCGCATTTTGTACAAACGTCCCTCCGCGCCGCGACTTGGACGATCAAGAGGGATTCTTCCAAAGAAGACACAGGAAGCAAGAGAGCGCTGTCAAGCACGGCGAGGAAACACCACCAGCGATCGGACAGTAGCAACACCAACAACACCATGGCCGACAACGACGCATGCCGCGAAATGGAAGCCAACGGCATCCCCAAAAAAGACGAACCAACAGCCGCAGCGGCACCGAAGCAGGAAGAGCAAAAAGACCTGCCCAAATTGACCCCGGCGCAGTTCAGAGTGTACAACCGCATGGCGGAGCACATGGACATGTTCGTACGTCTTCACATCCCCTTCCTTCTCCCGTACACAGATGGAAAAGACCAAATCTGACAAGACACCAAACAGCACAACAACTTCCGCCAAACCTGGCACGTCCTACACACCGCGTGCGCCACCTCCAAAAAACCCCAAGGCATGACGCTGCGCGCCTTCCTGCAGACCTGCGCCGACTTCTCCCACCACCTGACCATCCACCACACGATCGAGGAGCGGCACATTTTCCCCGTGCTGGCGAAGCGCATGCCGGCGTTCCGCAAGGAACTCGAGCTGCTCTCGCAGCACAAGCAAATTCACAACGGGTTGGAGGAGTTGGACAGGTATGTGGAGGAGTGTAGGAGTGGTGAGAGGGAATTGAGGTTTAGGGAGTTGGGGGAGGTGCTGGATGGGTTTGGCGAGGTGTTGTGGGAGCATTTGGATGCGGAGGTAAAGGAGTTGAGGGCGGAGAATATGAGGTTGTACTGGTCGGAGGGGGAGATGAGGGGTTTGCCTATGTGATGTGAGGGAGATGGCATGGGATACCTTGCTCTTTTTGAGATTTTAGCGTGTGTGGGTATAATAATATTCTGATTCTTTTTTCTTCTGATGAGGTCTTCAATATTTGAAGACGCCTTCGGGCTCAATTCTCCGGAAGAAATTGAGAGGACTCTCAACAGCATCAAGCCTTATTCACCGGCTTGAATTTGTCGTGCCACTTCCTCTTCGTCCCCAGCGCCGATTTCCCCTCCGTCACAGCCGTGCCGTCTCCAGGACTCAGATCGACCGCGTAGTCTTTGAAAGCTATCGCTCTCCCTCCAGCGCTGAGCACGTGGCGATCAGCTATCAGAGCGAAATCGACCTTGTCACGCAACTGTTCGGGCAGAGCGTCCTTCCACGCCGTCTTGAAAGTGGCTGGAGGAATGGGGAGTTTGGCGGCGTCGACTTCGAGTCGGGATAGGCCTACATGGCGGACTAGACGGTCTTGGTCGATTGATGTTTTGCCTTCTGATGGTGGGGTTGGGGTGAAGGCCTGGAGGATTGCCTCGAAGAGACCGGCTGGAAGGTCTTCGAGCCCGTCTTTGAGACTTAGAATGGAGTCTTGGTCAAGTTCGGTGAGTAAGTCTACGGCGTTCGCGCGCGCGTTTTGAAGGAGCGATAGCCAGGTTTGGAGTTTGACTTGGGCGCTGGGGCAGATGCAGTGGTTGTTGGTATGGTCTGTGTAACAGGATAGTTCGCGGTAGGCTTCTTCGCACTCTGCGTCGCTGAAGGGGATGTGTGAGAAGAGTTGTGGTTTTGTCAAGGGGGGAGTTGTTGCTGTCGTTTGGCCGGTGCTGGTGAGGATTGGGAGGAGTTGGCGAATATGGGCGGCGGCGAGGGATTTTGATCCAGGGAGGGTTTCCAGAGTGGATTCTGGTTTTGAGATCCCGACTAACTGCGGTTGTTGGACTTCGCTTGCTGTGCTGGATGGTATTGTGCTTTCGTTTCCTGGTTGGAGGATGTGGACTGTATTTGATGAGTTCTTCTGGCGGATGTTGTAGGTTTTATCCGGAGTGCAGAGGACCGCTAGTCCGCCTGCCTCGCCTGAGGGAGCATCCGAGGATTTTAGTTGTAGACTGTGTGATGGATGAGCAACGATCGGAATGGCCATTCGACTTTCGAACATTTTGTCTTTACTCACGTCGGAGGATTCTCAGATGTCAGAAGGGTTAACAACTCTGGAGGAAGTTCAAGCAAACGGAATGGTTGATGTTGCTCTTCGGGCAGCAATGACAGCGGTATGCCAGAGTCTGCTTGAGTAGACATTATTGATGTTGATTCCTTTTGCATCTACCACTTTGGGAGATGGTGTATGAAGTATGCTGTCAAGAACTGTTTACTTAGTGATCCAGCCACACGGTACCTGTCTGGCGTTGGACGGGCCGCAGACAGACGCTCACGCAGGCTGAAACAAGGCAAGCTCAAGTCAGTCTGCATGACTTGCCCAAAGCCGCCCTCGCTCGCCCCCATCTCGCCCATCTCCTAGCATCTTGCCCTTGTGCCCTAGCATCTCCCCCTAGTCCTTTAGTGTGCCCGCATGGGGTCCGCCACACCCCAATCACCACCAAGATCCTGCCATTGACATGCAGCTGCTCGCGCCGTGCCACCCAACCTAACCTCAGTGCCACCAACACTCCCGTTCCGTTTGTTTACCTGCCCGCCGTAATAATATCAAAGCGACAGACCTGTCCAACACCACTCCCACAACAACAACAACAAGCAGCCTGCGACCGCTCCGAGACCACCACGACCAATCTCACACCACTGCAACACGACCACCACCACCACCACCACTGCCAGCTCCCACCAACGCGCACGCCGGGCCCGAGCCTCGCTCGCATGCATGCCCACTGTTGCGAATAGGTAGCCACCACCGGCCGCATACACTCGACCATGGCCGTAGTGGTCACCGCTCCACCAGCGCTCTCTGGCGAGCTCGCGCTCTACCACACCACCGACCCTCTGCTCGCCAACTCGCCTCTACTCATCTTCCATGGCGCCGCCGCATCCATCAACGCGACGAGCTCGCGCATCCAGGTTCACATCTTTACGCCCGCCGGACTGGGATCCTACGCGCGACTGGCCGTCTCGCCAAACTCCCCCCTTTACTCTGCCGTTAGCAACCTGCCCAGAGAGGAACAAGGCGACGAGGTATGCCGCAGCATTGCCTTCGGACTTAAGAAATACTTCACGGAACTGCCTGATGGCGTGAAAAAGGCGTGGCAGGCGCAATCGAGGACACCGCTGGCCGCACTATTTGGAGACGATCACATTGCCATCCTGGCGAGTCGCATGACCAAGATTGAGAACGTCGACGAAGTCACTGATGACCTCGCTCGTGTCTTTGGCGAACAGACCTTGCCATGGCTTGATGTCGACGTAGTATTGCCGTCTGGAACGATCAAAGAGGCCCCGAAGCGATCAGATTCGGAAGAGGAGGAGCCTCTAGACGACGCCGAGCTGTTGAAGCATCGCTACGGTCAGTATGCCGAGCTAGTCGCAGCACTGGGCGAGCCTTCTTTTCTGCCTACCTCGAAACTCAGGCGCGCACCCTCCAAGGTGAACAGTGCTGGCAGAGGCACGTCGTTTTTGAAGTCGCAAAAGGAAAATGCACGAAAGGAAATCTCGGAGCTCTTTGAGACAGAAGGAAACTATGTCGCCCGAGTGCACGAGCTTGAATCGATAGCAGACGGCCTTGGAGGCGACCTCAACGAGCACGGGAAGAAACAGCTTAAGGAGATCATTCCTGATGAGGTGCGCGATGTGGCTGAGCTCAACCAATCATTCTATGAAGCTCTGCGCGAGGTGCTTGATGCCACAGAGGAGGTTGCGATACAAGACATCGAGGCGATGACCGAGGACGAACCCACAGCACAGCAAGCCCGACAGGAGATCGCAGAAGACACGCAAGGAGTCGTTGCAATTGCGAAATGCTTTTGTGAATGGTTTCCCAAATTTGCTGGCTCTTACGCATCCTACATCAAGTCACACGGCCCGGCAGCGCTTCTATGTCGGCAAACCCTTCGTGGCAGTGAAACTGCGCTATCTGCGGCTCTTCACGATGTCGGCGAACAGAAGCTGACATCTTTGCTGATTGAGCCGGTTCAGCGTCTTCCACGTTATACTCTCTACATCGACAGCATATCTAAACAGCTGCCAACAAAGCACCCTGCTCTCCAACATTTGATGAAAGCACGCGACATCATCTCGGACATCTGCACAAAGGAGGATGCCGATTTGGAAGCCTTGAACGTAGCTGAGAAGATGCGCTCCAAGGTTTATGGATGGCCCACGGATGCTGAGATGACAGGACGTCTCGTCACTGCAGTAGATGCACTGGAAATTGTGCCACCGTACAAGCCAGAAGGATGTGTCATGCAGGCAACGATTCTCCTCGTCTTCACCGACAGCATCGTCTTCCTCGAGAAGCTCGAAGACTCGGCGTCGTCCGCGCGAACTCTAATGACAGAGCTGGATGGCAGTCACCTCCAACGATCACAGCCACACGCAAGACATCAGGATTTGCGGTTCATCCGCCGCGTTCAATCTAGCGCATATGAGGTCTCACAAGCACTTGAAAACCAAGCACTTCAAGTTGTGACGTTTTCCCCACTGCCAGAACATACAAGTGCACAGGGCGGCTCGGTGGCTGATGCCCACGTAGCCTATCTACTCGAGGGTTCATACGAGGGCAAGGTTGGACGTCTCATTGAAGAAATCACCAAAGCCAAGGTGGAAGGCCGGTTCAGCGAAATTGAACGAGAAGCTCCGAAGTGGGACGTCCGATCGAGCGATCCGATTCAGGACCAGATAAGTCTGTTCAGCGCTGTGTTCGAAGACTCGGTCTGGGAGCATGTGGCTGCTCGAAACGGACACGCACCCACCAGGATCGTGTTGGATCTGGACCGGCACTCACAGCGACCTCGCGCTGGCCAACAAGGAATCAGGACTGTGATCGCAATCGGGCCTCAGCGTGACGGGACATGCCGTGTGTCTGTCGATTCAATTGATGGCCCAGCGAGTCGCGAGCACGTACCCATGGGAGACACCATCACTCACATTCGCAAGAAGCTAAGCTTCTTGCTGGAGAATCACTTCAGTGTCAGCCATGCGTCGATGAGGAACAGTTTGCTGGAACGCAATGCTGATATCTTGAGATCTATCGAGCTTGAAGTGCTGCCAGAGCAAACACAGGAGGTTCACCCTGTGCCTACCAGAGAGGGCTCGCACCGCCACAGGCCTCGATCCCCTGTGAAGATGCTATCAAGCTTTCTCTCGGCTAGCACAGGTCCTGGAACACTTCCACCCAGCTATATCAAGAAAGATCCACCATACCTCCCAGCGCCGCGCATGCAACCACCGCAGCAGGTCCCAGCGAAGCCGCCAAGCAGAGAGAGCAGACCGTCATCAAAAGATCAGCCTACGCCCAAGTCACAGGCGTCCATGCGGTCCACAGAGAGTCTGATTGGGCCGGTGAAGAAGCTTGAAGATACTTTATCCGCCTACTTGCTTGCCTTGCAAGCGCGTAAGGGCAACATTGTGGGCCGCAATCTCAAGATGCGCGCAACGGCCGATGAGCTCATGGTGAACGACCTCTACAATAGTCTTCTAGAGGACCCAAACATGATGGTCATTGCCGCACAAGCATCGGTCGACGTACTTTACTCAGCCTTTGAGCAGTTCCTGAACGTTGCATGGAAGGAGCAGCTGGGAACTGTCATACCTTATGAAACGATGCTCACGATTCAGTCCAAGGCCGAAACTATGTTCCCGGCTGATTTCGATGAGTACTTTGCGTCCTTGCTTGGGAATCTGGCACCGCAGAATCAGCGGGCCTTCAAGGGCATCATGCGCTTGCTCGCCGACCTTCTTGATGGTACTGGTAATGACGGAGATCGTGGGATACTGACGGCGGCGTTTACTGAATTGCTCGTGACGGAAGGTAACCCACATGACTTCGTGGCGCTATTTGATCGATTCGTGGAGGACACAGATACCTATTTTGGAGAGCCGTTGACCGAGTCTCATCATCAGGCCGATGTTGCAACATTCGGACACAAGCGATCTAGATCTGTCAACACTGGCTCGCTCAACTCGAACACATCTTCCTTGAGAAGAAAGTTCGGCTTTGGTGGGCTTTCAAGAGAGAATAGCAAGTCAGAGCACGATTCAAAGGTGTCATCCGTCTGGCGTACGCTCAGCAAGAGCACACGTGGAGAGAGTCCTGCTGGCAGTCTCACACGCGGAACGTTGCACCGCTCTCAATCGACCGATCTTGACGGTCGCCTACAGGCTCGGCCAATTTCTCAGGACGACACTCGTAAAGGGCTTGAGGATATCGCAGGCTCGCCTGGTTCGTCATCCAACCCTCAGCTGGGCCTTTCCACCATTGGAGAGCATCCAAGTTTCATCCCAACCGGTCCACCCAAAAAGAAGAGGCGTAGTTCGCTCTCGGATTTGAAGGAGATGGAGTTCCCATTGAAACAGCCAATCTCACCAAATGCCACACGCCGGGCGCCACCACCCAATGGTGCTAATCTGGACAAGTCTCTGCCCAACTCACCAATGCCTTCGACACCGTCTTCCTCACGTGGAGACAGCCTCAGACACACGTCTCCGACCAGAGAGCCGCTACGATCCAGGCTTCCCTCCTCATTCAGAAAAGAGAATTCTCCTGGTCCCAACAAGGCGTACAGTACTGCGGAATACAGACCCAAGAGTACAGGCAGTGATGAAGTGACTACACCAGTTCGTCAAACGTCCAGCATCCCCACATTGGCTCCCAAGACACCGCACCCATCAACGCCGACCAGATCTGGTCTTTCCGAACGCCCCGGTGTCGGGAACATTGTGAAGAAACCAGCTCCCCCAGCCGAGAAACTTGCAAGACCGCATACCGCCACCGGGGTGCCCACTCACGGCCACACCCTCTCAGCAGCCAAGAAGCTCCGCGTGCAATCGCCCCAAAAACTCCGCGAGCGCCTGCAAAACGAGCACGCCTCCATCACCGCCTCCCAAAGCGCAATGCAAGACGAACTGACCCGCATCGGCGACGAACTGACCCTCTCGCCCACGCGCACGGGCTCCGTCCGCGCCCCCCGCCCCCTGAACATCCGCAGCGCGAAATCCGACCTCTCCTCCCCGACGTCAGCATCCCTCTCGGCATCCTCAACCCAGCCCGACCTCGCCCAACGCCTCTCCAAAATCGAGACCCAACTCCCCACCCTCCTCGAAGCTTCCACGTCGCGCATCTCCGCCATCCACGCGGATTTGGCCTCTTCGCTCGCCGTCTCGGAGACGAAAGCGCGCAAGCTCGACGAGCTGTACCGCGAGTCCAACTCGGAGAACGAGGCGCTTTACGCGAAATTCAACGATGAGTTGGGCAGGATTCTCAAAGCTGTGAGGGGTGGTGAGGGCGTGGTGGAGTTGAAGAGGCAAGTTAAGGAGGGGCAGGAGGAGGTGGCGAGGCTGAAGAGGGAGAATGGACGGTTGAAGAGGGAGAATGTGGGGTTGAGGGCGCAGATGAGGGAGTAGAACTTCTGTTCTTTTTGAGGGGTGAGGGTTGGATGATGAGATGAATAAGGTCTTTGGGTATGTTTCGCAGTGAAAGGGGGATATGGAAGGGAAGGAGGGTTTCACGATTGTAATGCTGGTCGACGATTTTCCTTTTTCTCTCTCTCTCTCTCTCTCGTATTTGGTTCTTTTTGTGCTTTAGCTTTTTAGTTTCGCTTTTCCTTTATTGTACGATGATGCATCATAGGTCAGAGTATGGCTATAGGGACGACGAGGCCATGGCATAAAATAGACAGCCTCTTTTGCTTTTCCAACCTTTTTCCTTCTCTAGATTCGTTGTGCTTTTGATGTTGCGAGAGTGTTGGACATGACTCTCTTCCATGGCGAGTGACTGCGAATACAGAATGAAATATATAAGAATGATCCCCGAAGACCATCTCCCGCCCCAAAAGGCAGCGAACGCTGGCCACAACGTTCGTGATGGACATGGATTTCTGGAGGACGTTGGGCAATCAGGATTTTGTTCTTTTTCAAAACGTGCTTCACATACATATCATAATTCTCGAAAACTCTTCGTGGACGTGCCTTTCACATTTATTACACATCGTTGATTGAGAGAACCAAATGGTCTCGCTACTATATAGACCGGCTGGCGGAGCTTCCCAATCAGGCATCCCGCGCGCGTCCTCGACTGACGACCTCACTGCAAAAACTGGCAATCTACTAGCGCGCGCTCGAATTTGGCCAATGGGAAGCTAGGATTGAAGATCAAATGTCACTTTCGCCTTCGGATCGCTATGTAAAACATTAATGCGCGTGATATATCAGAAAAAAAAAATAAAAAAAAATGGAAAAGTCGATCGCGAGGGAATGGTTTGTTGGTGAATCACGCTAACTCTACCTTACCTTCGTGCTTTGCGAAGAACGTGTGGATCGAACACGGCTTTTTGTGTCCGGAAATTGGTGGAGATAGGTGTGATAGGAGGTAGTTGTCTTTGCGAAAGAGGCTGGGATGCGTGGCCATTACTTTGACTCTCGTTTCGAATTCTTTTCTATAATATACGAATAATGCTTTCATGCTCATCATTCCATTTTCCTTCTTCATCTTCTAGTGACCGTGTCCGTCATCCTCACCCCTCTGCTCCGGGTCGAGCTTGATGAGGGTGTCGATGCGCATGATGGCGACGCAAGCCTCAACAGCGCTCTTGAGCTGCTTGACCTTGCCCATGCTGGGCTCGAGCACACCCGCCTTGATGCTGTCGTGCACGCGGCCCTTGGTCAGGTCGAGCCCGTAGTTGCGGTAGCCCTTGGCTTTGGCGATGGCTTTGGCGTCCGCGTCGGAGGTGGTGGAGGAAGGCGGCTGCGGGGGCGCGGAGGGGTGGCCGTTTGACGCGGTCGTTTGCACGGGCGGGTGGGGCACGGGGTCCGACGTGCGTTGCGAGAGGGCGTGGCGAGAGCGCAGCTGGGCCACCAGGTCGGAGGAGTCTTTGGCGGCGTTCACGGCGAGGGTGGTGGGGATCGTGAGCAGGGAGGAGGCGAAGGCTGCGATGGCGAGTTGCTCTCTTGAGCCCTGGTGATGGTCTATTAGTATCAGATGTGCGTGAGGGGTCGCGGAACTTACCACGCTTGTGGCCCACTCCTCGAGGTAGATGTGCAGCGCGGTCTCGACGGCGCCGCCGCCGGGCACGATCCTGCCGGACTCGAGCGTGCGCTTGACGGCGGATAATGAGTCGTGCACGGAGCGCTCCATCTCGTCCAAGCTGTACTCGTTGGCACCGCGCAGGATGATGGACGCGGCGGTGTGCACCTTGGGGCCCTTGACGAGGATGCACTCGTCGTCGCTGATGCGCTCCTGCACGACCTCCTTCGCCTCTCCCAGGTTGGCCTTGTCGAAGACTTCGTCGCCGTTCAGGTCGGCGAGTGTAGACACCATCTGTGCGCCGGTCGCCTTGGCTATCCGTCTGAGATCCTCCTTCTTGCAGCGGCGCACGCCCATGACGCCCTTCTCGACAAAGTGCTTCAGGCAGAGGTCGTCGATGCCCTTGGTGGTGAAAACAACGTTGGCGCCGGCCTTGAGGATCAACTCGATGCGCTCGATCACAATGCCGGCCTCACGCTCGCGGATCTTCTCGAGCTGGGCGGGGTCGTCGATCACAACGTTCACGCCCATCTTCATGCGCTCCTTCTGCAGGTTGATGTCCAGAACGGCGATTTTGGCGTCGGTGATGCGGGTCTCCATGGCTTGCGAGGCGACGGTGCAGTTCATAGCGTAGCCCTTGATAAGGACAGACTCGGTTGCACTTTTACCGTGGGCCTTGAGCACGTTGACCGCCTTGACGGGGTACTTGACCTCGCCGCGGGCGTTCACGCTCTTGACGCTGGTGATGGCATCCACGACCATGTTGGAGAAGAACTCTGAGTCGCCGCCAATGATCTTGGAGGACATGCTGGTCCTCGCAATGGCCATGAGCGAGTCCCTGCCGAGGTTGTCGACCTTGGTGCTGATGTTCTCGTTCATGTACCTCACCGCCTCTCTCAGCGCAAGCCTGTAGCCCGTGATAATGGTCGTGGGGTGTATCCGCATCTTCATCAGCTCATTTGCCCGCCTCAGCAGCTCGGCGGCTATGAGGACCACACTCGTCGTTCCGTCTCCCACCTCTCTGTCCTGCTGCTGTGCCAAATCGACCAGGATCTTTCCGGCCGGGTGCTCCACGCTCAACAAGCTCAGAATCGTCGCACCGTCGTTGGTCACGGTCACCTCGCCAATGTCGTCGACCATCATCTTGTCCAGACCGCTGGGGCCGAAGGAGGACTTGACGACATTTGCAATCGCCTGGGTCGCCTGGACGCACTGATCTCTGATGTCGGTGCCGGAGATCTTCTGACCACCAAGGAAGAGGGTGCCGCCGTTGTTGCGCGGCGCTTCGAAGATGCCCGCCATGGCAGGCTATAGAGTCTGTTTTCTGGGCTTGTGGGACTTGTTTGTTTCGAGTACGAAAGATCCTATACCTGGACGAGCAGTATTAAGGAATTACGTGAAGCGGTCGTGAATCCAGAAAGGCGCGGTGGGTGTTTGTGAGCTTACCCCTCGTCGTCTCAGTGATTTTTTGGCGGCGACGTTGTTACAGAGGCAGCCCATCAAGCGCGGAAGCCTTGGCACCTCCGAGCGAGAGCTTTCACTTCTACTTCACTTCACGAGAGGGAGTGAATGAGGGGCTCGATTGTTGAAGCCTCAGGCATGAATATTGGTGCCTGTCTTCTGGTGACTACAAGACGGCTGGCTGGCTGTTTTCGCTGCGGGCAAGTTAAAGGAAAGCGATGGAACTCCGACGAAGGAGAGCAAGAAGAAGACTGTCTCACGCCCTGTCAATCAATCTGGCCAGGTTGACATTGAGGTTAATTGACTGGTAGTCACCATATACGTATCATCATTCTTGGGACGGCACTTTCTTTTGGCATTGGTTCAAAGCTTTATTTTCTCCATTGCGCTTTCTCGCGATACTCACACTTGGATTTGTTTATATCTTGCTGTTTTCGTCTGCAACAAAATTCAGAGCTGGATCTCCATACGATCAAAGCCTTGAGTCGCCACTGGAAACTCTGTAAATTACGACATCTTTGCACTCAAAGGGCAGACCACTAAGAGATGATTGTCCTGGTTGCAGGATGTCCAAGTTCTTTCGCAGACTTCCAGACTCAGACTCCAGCTCTAGCGCTTCCGATAGCGAGGATTTAGAAGAAAACCAGAACGAGGAGAGCACGAACGACCAGAGTTCGGACGACTTATCTGGATCAAGAGGTCTAGATTTGGCCACACCGCCCGTACAAGACGAGGCTTCCAACGCTGTTGCCGTTGCCGGACCCAACAAAGATCTCTTACTACACGCCTTACTGGAAGAGAAATGCCTGAACGATGTACGCAAAGAGCATGCTGGTCGATCGACAAGTGAAGCAGCCATCGTCATTGAAGCTCGCAATAGGTACGCCATACATTGAGTATTAATTCAGAGCAAAACATTGACAATCCACAAGATATCAAGCACTCAGTTCCCGACTAGCCCAAGTCGGTCTTACGGTTCCTGGTTTCGACAGCGACAGCCATTCGGGTGTGCGTCAACAATATAGGGATGGTCTCGATGCCTTCTCCAAGGCCGGCGTGCGGCCTGGCAGCTCGACGGCGAACATACGCCCTCCAGCCCGCCGTATGCTGACTTCGGCCGAGCATGTTCCCGGCTTGCTCGACTCTAAATTCGAGAATCTTCAACTCACCATGCCAAATTCGATCCCAATGTCTTTAGGTCCTTACATACCACAAGCATCTATGTTTGGCACTCGCTACCGGCAAGACTTCGAGGAACTGGGCGTTCTGGGCAAAGGCGGCTACGGCATTGTCTACTCATGCAGACACAAGCTGGACGGGGTCATTTACGCCGTCAAGAAAGTCCCTGTGTCCGAAAGTCGACGTCAACAGATCATGATCCGTGGCCAACCAGAGATTGATGCATTGCTGGCGGAGCTGAGGACTCTGGCGCAATTGGACCATCCCAACATTGTTCGCTACTACAATGGCTGGCTTGATTATATCAATATAGATGCTCCTTTGCAAGACTCAAACTCCGGAGATGCCGTGGCTGGTGCTGAACCTACTCGTACTGGAAGTATTTCTTTAGGTCGGGTTATCACAGAAACGGGCGATGATCACATCATGTTCGAAGACAGTGGCGTACGTTCATCGTCCTAGGAACCTGCTTGCCTATCTCAAACTAACAATCCAATCAGGTCTCAAGAGCAACAACAAACAGCACCGCCTCCAAGACCAGCAACACGACCGGCAGCGACAACGACCTCCGCCGCACCGCCTCCCACGCCACCCGCGCCACCGTCAGCGACGAAGACGTCGAATCCATTTCCCGCAACGACAGCTCCAGCAGCATGCTAAGCGGCACCGACGGCCCACAATTCTCCAGCACCACGCCCCAACTCGCCGTACACATGCAAATGGCCCTCTACCCCATGACCCTCACAGACTTCCTAACCCAAGAACCCCCCTCCCAACCGTCCACCGCCCCACCCTTGAAACACTGCTTCCACCCCGCCCCCTCAATACGCATCCTCCTCGCCATCCTCGACGGCATCGCCTACCTGCACCACCACCGCATCGTGCACCGCGACCTCAAGCCAGGAAACATCTTCCTCGCGCCCAACTCCGACCCGCGCCACCCGGACGGTTCCGTCGATCTCTTCCTCTGCGCTTCCTGTCGCGCGGAGAGCAAAGCTAATCCGATCTCGCTTAGAGTGCGGATAGGAGATTTCGGGCTCGTGACTGCGCTCGCGCAGGATGGTGATGGTGTGGAGGGCGGGCTTGGGGGGTCGGATGAGGAGGGTGGGAAGCCGGTGGGGACGGAGTTGTATCGTCCTGCTGCGGAGGATGAGAGGGGGAATGCGAGTCCGGCGTTGGACGTTTTTGCCGCGGGCGTTGTGGCTGTTGAGTTGCTTTGGCCTTTTGGCACGCGTAAGTTTTCACTTTCCTTGATTGGTGCTCACCTCGATGACCGGCCCGGCCGTGAAATGTCTTAGATCACTGACTCGTGAGGTTTTCCTCAGGCATGGAACGACACGAAACCCTCAACGCGCTGAAAAAGGGCCAATTCCCACCGCGATTTGGCGAGAAGGTCGGGGAGGAAATGCAGGCTTGCATCAGGGATATGCTCAGGCCGGAGACGCCGGGTATTGATGAGTTGAAGTGTCGGCTAGTGGGGATGTTATGACGATGATGACGACAATATTGAAGGCGTTTTAGAGAGGTGATACGCTTTGTAATGACGATTAGTTCGCTTCGTGCAAAATAAGTGCATTGATTCGGAAGAAGTTTGTTGACAACCACCCCTTAGAAACGCCCAGCGGATATCTAATTTCCCAATGCTCCCACCAATTCATAGACCCTTTCCCTCGCAAAACTCCTTCGATACGCGTAGTCGCGTCGTTCGTTCGTGTTCGCTCAGGCGCCGATGTCGTCCACGACGCAGTTGGGATGCACGACGTACATCACATGTGTCTCTTGTAGGCCCTCGCCAGACTCGTCGGCCAGGCCTTCGCCTCTGATTTGGAGGAGGACGTTTGTCTAGAAGGAGTACGATGTTAGCAAAAATGCCCAATAATCAAAACGTTTGCAACAGAAACTAGGGGGGAAAACGAAACATACCTTAACCATCTTCTTCAGCACCTTCCTAGCCAAACTCTTCTGCACCTCCATGTCCTCTTGGCTCTGCAGCTCGGCTTCTTTCTGCTCGAGGTACCAGACCAGCAGGTCTTCCTCGTCAACGCCGTCCTGCTCCGCACTCTGGTCTTCGTTGACGCGGTGAAGCAGCATGTTGTGGATTTTGATGTAGTCGTCGTACTTGATCTGCGTCCTCTGCCTGGGCGGGGGTGCAGGCGTGGCGGATGCGCGAACGGAGCCGGCAGGACCTGTGGTGTCCATGTCGTCGCCGCCGGCCATGGGGGAGTCGGCGTCCTCCTCCTCGTCTGCGGCGGCGCCTTCGGCCACGTCGGCCAGCTCTTCGTCTTCGAATTCGACGTCGTCTTTCTCCACGCTGATGATACTCTGCTTGAGGAGTCTGTACGCTTCGTCGACGAATTCGGGGCTGATTTGGTCGACGCAGCAAGCTTTGGCGATGGCCTCGCTGAGACGGACGAGAGATTCCAGCTGTCTGACCGTGATACGATAGGAGTTCCTGCCAATGCCGCCTTGGGCATCGTCGGAGCGCAGCTCCTTGTATCTCTCGACGAGAGTGACCTTGGCTTCGTCGGTGAAGACGGGCTGGAACAGACGTGCGAAACGGATGTAGCGCTGCAGCTGCTCGGTGCTGAATTCGGGCTCTACGGCTTCGTCTTTCAGTTGGTGGATGCCGACGATGTGGCGAGCGAGGTGGTCGTCGATTTGCTCGTTGCATTCGTCGAGGACGACGAAGAAGAGATCGAAACGCGACATGATGGGCGCGCTCATGTTGATATTCGCTCTGAGGGTGGTCTTGCGGTTGTAGCGACCACCGACGGGGTTGGCTGCGGCGAGAATACTAGTGCGAGCGTTGAGGGTGGCTTGGATGCCTGCTTTGGCGATAGAGATGGTCTGCTGTTCCATGGCTTCGTGAATGGCGACTTGGTCGGCCACGTCCATCTTGTCGAACTCATCAATTGCGCAGATGCCATTGTCTGCCAGCATGAGCGCACCAGCTTCGATGGTGAACTCGCCGGTCTCCTCGTCCTTGACGACCGCGGCTGTGAGACCAGCGGCAGAAGAGGCCTTACCGGAGGTGTAAACAGCTCTAGGCAGGAAAGAGCAGATGTACTTCAAGAATTGAGATTTGCTGGTAGAGGGATCACCCACAATGCAAATGTTGAGATCTCCACGAAGAGCCATGCCCTCTGGCGTGACCTTGCTTACACCACCCATGAGTTGAAGAAGCAATCCCTTCTTGACAACAGTGTGGCCGTAGATCATGGGAGCGATCGAATCGACGAGTCTCATGAAGATGTTCGGCATTTGTACCATCTTTCTCAGGTCCTCGATCTCGGCGGGTGTCAAGGTGTCGAGATATGCCTGCTGGGCCTCATCACCGCTGCCATCGCCGACATCAACCATCTGGTTGAGAGAGGTCAAGATATTGCCCGCTTGACCTTTGAGGTTCTGATTGCGGTTTTGACCTTGCGTTGACATATCAGGAGTGACCATGTTGGCCAAGAAGGCCATGCGGTAGGTCAAATCGCGAACACCGAGCGCTTTGAGGCCACCGACACCGCTGCCACCGGCATCGCTGTTGTTGCCCTGAGTGTCGCGTACAGCTTGCACTCTGCTTCCAGGAACTCTGAATTGGCTGACGTCCGGTACTACGATCAAGGTACCCGTGAAAACGCACTTCTCACCAGCCTTCGCCCTGTCGACCATCTCACCGCGAAGGATAACGTCCATAGTTCGGGGCATACTTCCAGTAGGAATTTCAGAACTGTTCTCCTGAATACGCACTTTCTGCCAATCGATGAAAGTGCTCTGTCGGATGTCCAATCTCCAGCCAATGCGGTTCATGCAAGTCGCGTTCGGGCACTGTGTAGGCTCGGTGTATTTGAAGATCTGCTCGACATCCGGGACCACGTTATTGCACACCTCGCAGATGAAAGTTGCGAGATGCAGCTCAGGCCGGACTTCTGAGGTTCGAGTCACAGTGCCGGACATTGAGACCAGCTTTCCGATTTGCTCAGTGCGAAGCTGTCGTACTCTAGAGACGAGCGGCAGATTGTAGAAAGCGAGTGCGAAAATTTTGTCTGTTTGCTGATTGGGAGTCTTTTTGTGCAAGTCGTCCTCTTCGTTCATGCTGTTGTTCGCCAGAGAAGTGTCTGTCCTCGCCGTTGTGGATCCGGGTTGTCGGTGCTCCCTGAAGTATTGCGGCTCGTATTTTGCGATCAGGTTGTGAAGAGCTCTGAGCATGTACGGCTGGTATCGGTAGAAATCGCCCTGAATGGCATTCGCCAAGATGCCGTCTTCGAAGTTCATGATATGAGTAAAGTCGATATAGAGAGTCGAGAGCTGAAACTGTGCCAGACCGTGGATTTGCGCAATGTAGTACTTGTTCGTTGTGACCGCGCTTGATGTAGGCCCGGCGGAGGGTGTAGGGTCCTCGGTGAACCTTTGAAGAATGTCAGCAATGTTCTCGCTGCAACTAAGATACCTAACATACCTCTCTAGAAACTCCTGAAATCTATCCGACAAGCTCTCTCCTGTAGCATCGACCACTCGCGGAATATCACCTCCAAGCACCTGTCGCCTCGGTCCTCTTCCTACAATCTCGTCGTCTGGAAACGGCGCATCACTCATGGCAGCCGGAGTGCCCATGATAGAGTTGGCTGCGCGTGGTCGCGACGAAGAGCGACCTGGCCGATTTGACCGCGAAGACGGGGCTTGTGAAGGTGCTTGTGAAGGAGCATCGCTGCGTGGTTCTCTCGGCGTGGAAGCGTAGCCATCAATGATTGACGACATGATGGGCTGATTTTGTTGTTGGTGTATATGGGTTTGGGTATCTTGATATGTTGGTCTCGCGACAACAGCCTGGCAGACCAAACACACTCTGGCGGAGGAGGGGCATGCGCAGTTGGTTGCTACGGGAAATTCAAACGTCCTGAGACGCGCCGTCGCGAAACTACGGTCGACCATACACGACAAGTCCAAATTGATTTTCAGCCACATTTAGATCTGACCTTTAGCCACCTAAAGAAGACCCTGAAGGCTGGTCGAGAAATGTCTTTGGCTGTGGCGCAAATTCGTGCGATTCCGGCCCTCACTCGAACCACTCCACTAATTTCTCAACTGAGGGGCAAGTCGGGACTCCCCTTGAATCTTGGTCTTTGCGATTGCGGAGAATATTATTTGTTACTTCCCTCCAACAAATCACCAAGACACGGATTACCACGTTCGCTACTCGCAAACATGAGCACCACCACAACCGTCACCCAGACTCAGTCTGAGAGTGCTGCCAACATCCTACGCCTTTTCCCCGAAATCAACACTGAACTCAACACCCAACTCGCTGCCCAAACACAGTCCGCTACCCAGGACAATGACCTCGCTGGCTACGACGAGGAGCAGATCCGTCTGATGGACGAGATGTGCATCGTGCTCGACGACAACGACCTCCCCATCGGCACCGCCAGCAAGAAGATCTGCCATCTCATGGAGAACATCGACAAGGGCCTCCTCCATCGCGCTTTCTCCGTTTTCCTCTTCGACTCCCAAGACCGCCTGCTGCTCCAACAAAGAGCCTCCGAGAAGATCACCTTCCCCGACCTCTGGACCAACACCTGCTGCTCGCACCCCTTGGGTATCCCGACCGAGACCGGTGCCACTCTGCCCGCAGCGATCGAGGGCGTCAAGCGCGCAGCCCAGCGCAAACTCGAGCAAGAGCTCGGCATCAAGCCCGCGCAGGTGCCGATCGAGAAGTTCGATTTTCTGACGAGGATACACTACAAGGCGCCCAGCGACGGCAAGTGGGGCGAGCACGAGGTGGACTACATCCTGTTCATCAAGGCGGACGTCGATCTCGACATCAACCCCAACGAGGTGCGGGATTCCAAGTACGTCGCGGCCGACGAGCTCAAGGAGATGTTCAAGGACGACTCGCTCAAGTTCACGCCTTGGTTCAAGCTTATCTGCGAGAGCATGCTCTTCGAGTGGTGGCAGCACTTGAACGGAGGTCTTGAGAAGTACAAGGGCGAGGCTGAGATCAGGAGGATGTAAGGGGAGAGAAACAAAAGTTGGAGGCATTTCGAGTGAAGGGACTTCTCTTGATGTTGTTATGCTAGCGGCATGTGTGGGCGTTTACCATATTACTGACCTTTTTTAATCTTGAGATACCAATTGCGCGACTTCTCCGCCAATTCGAGTTCGTTGCAACAATTCATTTCACTTCATAAATCACCAGATCACCTGCAATTCCCTTGGTCGTGGCGCGATTTTACGTCGATGCCAGTCTCTAACCCTCCAGCTCTGGCAACAATGCAGATCGAACCACCTCGCAAACCCAACTCACGCCATCGTGCCAGCCCCTAATCAAACACATCAGTCACCATTCACCCCACAAGACTATACTCGACCAACGACATACCAGAAGCTTTACACCTAACAGCATTCTCCGCCTTCTTATCAAGCCCCAGCGCACGGTTCAACGACCTCTCAAGCTTCTCCGTCCTCGCCACGTCAAGATTGAACTATTGCACGAAATCCAAAATCATCAGCACATCCTCATCACTGCCATATCCAACCACGAAACCAAGATTCAACCAAAAGCGAAAACAAAAAGAGAACCACACTCACATTGACCATCTCGCTCCCCTTTCCCCACTCCGCCCAATTCCACCCCGTCATCGCGTCGACTTTACTCACGACGCTTTTCACTTCGCCTTCGCTCAAATTCCAGTCGGTTGCCAGAATCTCGTACCGGTTATACCACGGCCACATGCCGATTTTCTTGCAGGACGTGGACGTTTTGGAAGTGTCGATTAGGGGTTTGGCGTGGAGAGTTGTGGGCTTCGGGGGCTTCGGGAGGGGGTGGGGATTGGCGAGGATGAGGGCGGTTAGGAAGAGGAAGAGGAGGAGGAGGAGGAGGAGGAGGAGGGAGGAGAATTGTTTTGGGGGTTGCATTTTGGAGGTTGGAGATGTCGGAAGGGAGAGTGGTGAGATTCGAGAGTCATATCAAAGACGTGCACACGGGAAGTGGTTGAAGGCAATTGGAACGATTCATGGAAGTCAAAAAATACGCGCCATCACAAAGGTGCGGCGGCCACTTGGCACTTTTTTCATGGAAAAGATTGTGCGGTCATCATCAATTCTGCGCGAACCGTCAGGAGTGGTATGGTACGCACGAAGGCAATGGTCCGTTGACACACAAAGTTGGATGCTGACCATCCCCCTCGCCACGGACAGCTTCACGCATCAATCCTCAAGACATCCAAATGTCATTCCGGAAAGTCTGCCAAATAGTAAGGGAAGTCAATTTGCAGTGCGATACCCAGACACGGAGAGCTGGATGTGCGCAATCGCATAAGGTACAGCTATTGGCACGGCAGGCGGTATGGAGCTCCAGCGTGAGGCGTACCTTCTTCATTTCATGATAGTCTATTTGGACGTCACCTCGTCAACTTGCAACGAGTTCAGATGCACTTCAGCGTGCATACTCATCCCAAACAAATGAGAACCAACTCCCAAGACCATTCGGCAGCTAAAACAACATGGCTGACCGAGACAATGCAGTGCATGCTCATAGACCCCATATAACCACGATACCAACCTTCAACAACCAAGGACGTGAGCCTAGGGCTACAGCACAAGCACGCATTGCAGCCACCGCCCCAAAGACGACATACGGCAGATATAGTAACAAGCTCCTGCCTCTGACTGGGAATCAATTTCGACGCGACTATGTCTCCAACAACGGCATAAGTGGTGTGCCTGAATCCAAGAGCACACTTGCTACTTCCGGTTACGAGACGTCGGATGCCGATGATTCGCCATTGTCTGATGCTGAGCCCTCCGAGAAGCTGACGAGTTTGTCATTGCTGAGATCTAAAAGGAAGATATCGGAGAGGCGTGCTCGTAATGCAGAAGACGCTCCGGATGCCAAACAAGGGACCCATCAACAGGGAAATCTTTGCGTTGCGAGAACGTCTCCACCATCTACAGATTCCGAGGACCAACTTATCATGGGGAGACAATCACGGAAACCTGATCGCTCGTCCAAAAAGAAGGCTCATCCAAACACCACCAGCGTGAGAAGAAGCCGACTCCCTCTCAAGGAGCTCATACTCGTGTCAGGCACCGAACAAGATGTCAGCTTCAAACAGCCACCTAAACAAGCAGAGGCAATGCTGTCGACAGATCCAATCTCTTCCTCAATGCAGGATGCTGCAGAAGGGATAGACGAGGCAGTAACGCCCTTGAAACGAAAAGCTCAAGTCTCCCTCAGCACAATCAGAAAGCGTCTCCGAACACCTACATCAAACCACAAGATCGTCCGGAAAGTTCGAAGTATACACAAGACGGCCAAATCCACTGCAACGGGCAATCAATCTCGACTTCTAATCGGTGATGGATTTGGAGAAGCAGACCTGCTGTCGATTCGCCGGCCATCATCTGGGACGAAGGGCCTTCGCAAGCGCCCACACCCTAATGTACTGCTGCAGGGGATGCAAGCTCTTACTCTGGCGAGCGGCCCTTTTCCTGACGTACAGTTTGAGCATTGCAAGACAAGCCAGCTCGAGCTCAAGGGTGGTGACGGCCCTTGTTCGAAAGCTGAAGATGAAGCCCATCTTCAGGAGTCTGAAGCCCACGTCGCCACTGAATCTCCCGCAAGAAATACGCAGAAATCGTCCAGAAGACAAGTGAGTTTCAGCGACAATGTCGATCACTTCATCGCAGCTCAGCTGTCCTCGGTTTCTGCGCCGAGAAGAGAGCCAAGCGTTTCACTCACAGATGAAGACGATGAAGGAGATGAAGGAGATGACGAAAGCGAAGACGAGGCAGCCGCAGACACATACCTTGCGGGAGACGAGTCTCAGTCTGAAGGCGATGAAGCTTTAACAAACCACGATACAGAAGCTAACCCTGAGCCCATGAGTCCTTCGGACCAGAGCCCATACTTTCCCGACCACCCAGGTCTTGCAGAACGACACATGAACAACCCTGGCGTTACCCTAGATTTTCGGCGTCCACGTACCCCGGGATCAGGACCTCGTCATTATGCTTCGCTAAGCAAGCGTCGACTGAACGAAGTCAATGAAACGATCTTCGATGACTATCAAATCGATGACATGCTGCTCGAAGACACAGCACGCCAAACAAGCACGAATATCGATTCAAATGCTTCTCTGATCAACATGCCCAGATCTGAAGCCTTCTCTGAGATCCAATCAAACAAATATTCAACCCCGATCCCACACCTCCCTCAGCGCAACGAACAAACCAGACCTGGTACCGCACCCAGCGTCCAACCTCGTTCAATCCTCAAGAACAACATTCCCCAAACTTCAAGCGAGAACAACGATCCCGAACGTACCGCCGCGAACATCAGACGAAACAGCATCGTCATTCTCGAAGAAAGCCGCTACTTCTCCCAAGCAGAAGACCAGCTCGCCTCGTCATTTCTCTCGCGTGACAAGATTCTTCGGAAAAAATCAAACTCCCGCACTTACGCACCCATCCAGGTGCCTTTCAACGACGAATTCGTGCCGGAGACATCGCCTAGGAAAGAGGGAGTAGGTGATGATGATCGCGTTGCTGCTGCTGCTGCTGCTGCTGCTGCTGCTGCTGCTGCTGCTCCAGCTCGCTTAATTCGCCGCACGTCCGAGGCTGCATGGTTTTCATCGACCAATCAAGAATCATTGCCCGCGAGAGATCTGAGAGATTTGACGCGGAGTGTGAGTAGAGAGAATGGCACGCCGAGCCAGTCAGTGAGGAGGCGGAGAAGTATGCCTTTTCGGAGCCCGGTGGTTGGTCGTTGAGGCCGGATCGAAAGGAAGGCGGTGTTGCTTTCATATGATACCAAACTGGCTATTTTATCAGCAGTCACGAAGTCGATGAATTCAAATAAGCGAAGATAAGGCAAGCGATTTTGCGACTAGCTAGCAGGAGAGCGGACCACGCCAAACTCCCAACCAGCCGATTCTAGAATTGCTTTTTCATTTTTCACGTTTCTATGATATCGTATAAAAGCTCTTTCTCTCACTTCCGACATAAACCACCACTTCTTACCTAACAGTAGCGCCAGCAAGCGTAGGAACCGAGCAGTTACCCGACTTGGTCATGAGCTTAGCCACGCCCGTCTTTCCACTCTCCTTCATCTGCTCCACAGCCTCGACATCGAAAGCGACCTCCTTCGCCTCCGTCGTCGTGAAGCCGACCTGGCAGTAATCCCAGACCTTCTTCTTGGGGTTGAGCACGGGCTCGGGCTCGCCTTCGAAGCCCTCGAAGAAGACACGATCGCCCGCCTCGGCTGCCACCGGCGGGTTGACGAGCTCGACGGGACCGGCATGGTTATCTTCCACGCCGGGCGCGAGGCGCGGCGACGCGGCGAGGACCATGGCGCAGGACTTGATGCCGCGCATGGTGACGGGCTTGAGGTTGCAGACCGTCACGACTTTGCGGTCCTGCATCTCTTCCAGGGGAATGAGGCCGTTGAGGCCGGAGCAGACGGTGCGCACGATCTTGCCTTCGTACTCGGAGGTGTTCTCGGTGCCGGGGGCGTCGCCACAGTTGATGGTGCTGACGTACAGGGAGTCGGCGTTGGGGTGGCGCTCGGCCTTCAGGATGTGGCCGACGCGGAGGTCGATCATGGCAGGTGAGAGGGGCTTTTCGACGGGGGCGGGTTTGGGCTGCTTGGGCTTCTTCTCCTTCTTCTCCTTCTTCACGCCAGGAATTTTGTCGCCTCCGGGGACCTTCTCGGCGACCTTCTCGGCGGTTTCCTTGACCTTCTCCTTCGCTGACTTGTCCTCGGCGGGCTTCTCCTCAGCAGCGACAGCAGCACCGGCAGGGGCAGCAGCACCGCCCGCAGCAGCGGCCTTCTCCTTCTTCTTCTTTTCCTTCTCGGCCTTTGCGTCGAAAGTCTTGACGGGAGCAATGATGGAGTCGACGTCGACGGGGATCTTCTCATCCTGAGCGACCGCCAGGCTGAACATGGGCGAGTTCTGCACGAAGTCCAGGTGGCGCACGATGTGGTGGTAGCCCTGCTCGCCGGTGCGCTCCTCGGGCGACCACAGCTTCACGATGGGCGCCATGCGCGCGTACATGCCCACGTCGGCGATGGAGGGCTTGCTGCCGAGCAGGGTGGTGCGGGTCGACAGGTGGGTGTTGAGGGAGGAGAGGCGCTCGGCCGTCTTGGCTGGGTCTTCGGTCGCGGAGGCGATATGGGAGGAGGTGATGAGCCATTGCTCGATCTCGGCCTTTTCGGGTTGGGTGTACTGTAGATGAAAGAGTCAGTCAGAATGGGTTTCTTGAGAGGTGAAAACACACGGCAAAGACCAGTACGAACCTCGACGTGAGGGAAGGCGGTGATGGAGAGCTTGTGAGGGTCGTCACCAGCATCCTGGGCCTGAGGGTAGGACTTGATGATGAGGTCCTTGACCTTGTCGTCGACGTGGATCGAAGCCATGGTTCGTGTGATTGTTGTGAAGGGGGATCGGGGATGTCTTCTGTTGTATTTCTGGGTAATGGGAATAGCACGAGGCCAATGCGAAAGGCGAGGTCTTGTGTTTGCGGAAAATGACCTTATTAGTGGGGTATGTGTAAATGCCCGGAGGAGGGGTCTCGCGAGAGTAGGGTGTGTCATAAGGCAGAATTTCTTTTGGTGGAGGTTGTTCGTCGTTGCCCCACGGCCAGACATCAGCCTTCATCAGACAAACGCCGTCACTGACCAAGCGCGCGCTTTGGCATCCTGCCAACTGCCAACTGCTTGACTTCACTTTATCTGCGTCTGTGCACCCCCATGTTATGTACATCTGTAGCGATTTCTATGATATGCTCGAGCGTGTTATTGGATAGTTGGATCGATCCCAGAACCAGCAACTTTCTCTTTCTCTTGTTGTCTCAGTCTCTTTGACGTGGGCTTTCCCCCTAACTTCGGAAGCGATGACACCAGCACGGAGCATGGCGGAGAAGACGCGATATGCTTTCTCATCGAAGGAGTATTAGTACCGTTGTTTCTACTTGAGATGAGCGCAGCGTGAAGCATCCATCTCGCAGATGGTTGGGCAAGTGCCATCGATACTGGCGTTCGAGAATGAGTACTATGCCGTTGAGAGCATCGTGCCGACGACGGAGGATCTCCCTGGAAATCTCGTGTTCGCACCACCCTCGCATTCGAGAATGTCTTCTATGCCCTTGAAAGGAAAAAGACCTCTCCAACCATTGAGGATGAACCATTGCTCTGACACACAGGCCTACACCAAACAAATACCGCATCAAAAGCTGGGAAAACGAAACCATGGCGATCAAGTAGTATCACATGGACCTCCGTTTTCGATGCCATCGAATCTCACTTTAGACTTGTTCTTCATCCCGCCCGAGATAGCTTGACAAAGTGGTCGTAGCTCAGCGTGGGTTAGCGGGCTCGTACCAGCAAGTTCAGCATGTCATAAAAATGTTTTGACCACTGAGATAGCTATTGTACATTCATCAGTATTATGTTTCTCTGTCATATGTATGCTCGTACCAGCAGCTGCAGCATGTCATAAAGACGCCTTCACCGCTGAGATAGCTACATGTGGTATTATCTTTCTCCGTATTATGGATGCTAGTATTAGCAGCTGCGATATGTCGCGAAGAGATCTACCACTGAGATAAACGAAGCAATCCCAAGCTGCGGCTCCAAGCCATCATTAGATTTGTAGGCTACATGTAGTATTGTTTCCTGATAGTGCATGGGTTTTGCGTTCCATCACAGCCGCCCCATCTCGGGATTAAATGATGATGTACGCACACGGTAAGTTAGCAAGTGACGAGGGAAGGTACGACAGTATTCATGAAGGTATCGCACACGTCAAATGACTCTTCGTAAACAACAGAACCAAATTGGCATTACCCTTTCTTCACACTGCTCTTCACCCATGTGTCTAGCGCCCGTCACTTGCCTCGGCATCTTCTGTACCCCGGATTTTGAAGCGGCGCGCTCCGCCACATCTCGTCACTTCAGCTCACGCAGCCCGCGATCTTCCAGGCAGCGGCATTGTCACATCCTGTGACCTGAATAGCCATTCATTCTCCTCCAACTCTAAGCTTCTTTTCCAACTTTTTCGTTCTGCTGCGAAAACACACCCTCAGAACACACCACTGTCCAGATTCCACTTTCAACATGTGCGGCAGCGACATTCTCCTCGGCCTCATCGCCATAATCTTCCCGCCACTTGCGGTTTGGGTGAAGAGAGGTCTCTGCTCAGCAGACAGTTTGATCAACATCGCACTTTGCAGTACGTTAAACCATTCATGAGGAAACTTCTATGATGAGATACTAACAAAGTCCTCTTCCACAGTGCTCGGCTTCCTCCCCGGCCTCTTCCACGCCTGGTACATCATCGCCATCACACCCGACCCCACCTACGAGCAAGTGCCGGACGAAGAGCAAGGCGGCGCAGTCACATACTACTACGTGCAAGGCCAACCTCAATACGCGCACGGCGGCCAGAGGCGGCCCAGACAGCAGCAGGGCTATGGCACCGTGAATGGCAGCACGCCCAGCGCCCAATTCCCCGGCCAGCAGAGCGGCTTTGTCGGTCCCTCTGCGCCTACGCCTGCGGAGTCTTCGCGCCCGTCCACTGATGTGCCGCCTACTTATGCGCAGGCTGTGCAGGGCGATCATAAGGTGCAGAGCTCGTAGGGAGGATTGGGGAAGGGTTGAGGGGTTTGGCGTATTTGGGAATGAAATTAAGGAATGATATTAGGGATGAGAGGGCAATTCTGGGAGGCGTTTAAAGGGTTGGCTTGTGGCTTGGGAAGATTGTACAGTTCGATTGTCTGTTTCTGCCTATGGATTGCGATTCTGTCTGGTCGTCTTTATCGAACATTGCAGTATTGGATGTAGCACATGTGCTTTTATCTGCTTCCAAAAACCCATCCTTCCTTTTGTTTTGAACGAATCAATGCAAGTAGACCACGAGAACATCGTCATGCACTCAGACTTCATCGAGCTTCGCCGTAGCGAAAATGCAGTTGATGATTATACCTTACCGACCAACGCAGTGTCGCAACCTCACTCCATCAATCATCCGCTACCCTCACATTCCTATCAGCACTTCTACTCCTCCTCCTCTCACTGCCCAAAAGCTCAACAGAATCACCACCCAAACCCTGCCCCTCCCTCGCCCCAAGAGGAGCATCAGGCTCATCGCTATAGACCCGTCCGTCACCATGCTCAACACCGGTGGCACCCGCACCGCCAGGAACCTCCTTGATCCCCTCCTCCCTCCGGCCAATGATCACCGACCCAGCGACCAAGAAACCCGCGCCGAGCCACCACAGACCTGGAGCATTATCGTTAATTGAGGTCCGAGCAGATTAGTAGTGTTGATTTGGGCGAAGCACAACTCACCGGGCAACGTTTCAGAAAAGATGAACAGCCCCAACAGCGCCGTGAGCATGAAATTGGCGCTCGTGTTGATGACGCTGACGCGCACGGTGCTGCTGGCCAGCGTGAGGGCGCGCGTGAAGAGGCCCCACATGATGGCGTTGAAGAGGAGGTTCATTGCGAAGAAGAACTGGACAGAGTAAGTAATCAGTACAGCTTTACAACAAGGTTGTCGATTTCAGGGAGATGCGGAGAGGGTCAGGTAGAGTACGTACGCCTCGAACGAGAAGTTCAAATACCACACTTTCGTTCTTCAAGCCGAAGAAGTGGGATAGCCCGGTTGCCCAGGATGTCGTGAGGTGGGTTGTTGTCAGTTTGGCGAAGACGCCGTTCAGGGCTGCGCAGGCGCCGGAGGAGATGGCGTAGAAGAGCCATTGGGTTTTTGGTGTTGACATCCTTGAGATTTAGACTATGAAGAGTTTATTGCGTGAGAAGTCGAAACGGAAGGAGAGTGCATGGCTGTCCATGTGGTCTGTTGGAAGTTGGGGTTAGGGTTGGGGTGAAGTTGGCTGCTGCTTGGCGTTCATGGAGGCGTGGCAAGTAAATGGGACGTAGTATATGAACATAGGGATGTGAGCTTTCTGCGTATTATTTCACAGAACATATAGAGTGTTACGTGGCGCTGGGCCGAGTATTTAAGGTGGGAATATATCAAGGACATCGATCAAGATACTGTCACAGACATGTTATTGGTTCATATATTCTCGGTTGGCATAATCTGCATGGGTATCATAAAAAGTAGCTGTGTCTCCCTTTGCCCATCCCTTCAAGGACTCCTTTGATGACCTCTCTCCATCAAAGAGAAAGATGAGACCTCGCTTTGATAGCGCTCTAACTTCGCAGGCCAGGTGGATGTGAGCCTAAGTCCACCGTCAAGCACCACTCTGTACCGAGTGACTGACTTTCAGATGTGTACGCGGCCATTCTCAAGCAGAGTCGCGAGAGTCGCCTGAAAGTTTGGCATGCCACGGCCCTGAAGTGCCACAAAGTGATGTGCAGAGAGGCTGTGCCGTGGCAGTGCGCTCACATCACCTAATCTTTCCACCGCCTACATCCTGTCGAATGTCTACTAGACCTTCTCCTTGCTCTGGCAGGCAACGATCTTGACCCTCTCCGCTTCCACGTTGTTGGTGTTGTCCAGCTTGAACTTGACGTCCTTGATGATGAAGGTCCACACCTCGTCGCAGAAGCGGTATGTATCGAGGTGTCCCTGCAGCAACAAAATATGATCAGCTCTTAAGCTCGCTTCACTTGTCACATTTCGATCTGGTGGTTCGACATACCTTGAAGTTCATCCTGGCCTTGACCTTGTCACCGAGCACATTTGCGATGCTCTGGTCGAAGTTCTGGAGAATGCGCATCGCAAGCTGCGGTTCGATGCGGCGCGAGGAGATGAGGTCATCAAGAGTGTCGGCGAGGGCGAGACCGATGCTAATCAATTTCAATCAATATGTATCCATAATGCTGTGTGGTAGTAACGGGGCATCCTTACGAGGAGCTACGGTACAGTTCGTAGAAGGTGGTGTTTGTAGCGGTAGCCATGTTGCTTGCGACTTGTCTGTTTTCCGAGTTTTGACTGTGAGCACCTCCTGGCTAATTCGAAATTGTGTGAATGAATAAGATGCCTGCCAGGAGGTCGTCGCTGGAGTGATGTAGGTGTAGAGGGATGATGTCGTCGGCGCTATTTGTACTGCGAGCTGACTCAAGCAACCGTTGTGGCCTCAGGCATCTCTCACGGGCCGGCTGCAAGCAAGCTGTAGGACATCATAGCATGTTGGTGGTGAACACAGGCAGCTTCATTACATCCGCCTCACTTCTCAACTCTCTATATCGCTTCAATTTGCGCGCCAGTCATGGGCGGGCTCACGTATGGCACCTATGGTGCCGGCACTGCACTCACCGTCATCGGACTCTGTACGTTGGGAACTCAAGAGCTAGGGACACGAGGAGAGATGGAGGGCTAATGCGGTTTGGCAGACATGCTGTTCAATGGCGAGGGTGAAGCATTCAACGTACGTTACTGTGATGCACGAGAACATGGGAGACAGGCTCTGACAGTCGTTGGGAAATAGGTCGGCGCGTTCATCGAGTCCATCTCGCCCTACGCCTGGGCAACCACAGGCATCGGCCTCTGCATCGGCCTGTCCGTTGTCGGCGCCGCATGGTACGAATACCCGAAGAGATCAGGCGGGAGGGAGGACCAGAGGCAAAAAGGAGTATACTGAGACGCGAAACAGGGGAATCTTCATTACCGGCACTTCGATTTTGGGCGGTGGTGTCAAGGCGCCACGCATCCGCACCAAGAACTTGATCTCTATCATTTTCTGTGAGGTCGTCGCTATCTACGGTGTCATCATGAGCATCGTCTTCTCCGCCAAACTGGGCCAGGTCAGCGGCGACGCCATGTACTCTGGCAGCAACTATTACACCGGTTACGCTCTTTTCTGGAGTGGGTTGCTGGTCGGCATGTGCAACTTGGTTTGTGGTGTCAGTGTTGGCATCAACGGTTCCAGTGCTGCTTTGGCCGATGCTGCGGACCCTTCGCTGTAAGTGGTTCTGTCGTGATGGAGAGTGAGCACGATTCCTAACTACTTTGCAGGTTCGTCAAGATTCTCGTTATTGAGATCTTCTCATCTGTCCTTGGTCTGTTCGGACTGATCATTGGACTTCTCCTGAGCGGTGGCGCGTACGACTTCAAATAAGCGATACATCATACGCCCACAGGAACGCGGTTCACATTTTGTTAAGCGCCACCGACTCCTTGTCACAGTCAATACCCCACTATTCATCGCATTCGAAGGCGTTACGGACCGGAGAGAAGGAGGCACGTGGGCTCAGGTTGTCTTGTATAGATGCGCGAATGTAGAATGAGGGGGCGTTATCACCATTTGTATGCACAGCTTTTGAAAGATATTCACATTTCAGTATCGAATGTACCCCAGCTAGAGCTCGGTCAGGATCTTTCCCATGATCAATGCCTCACACGTCTCTCCCTTCTTCACCGTCGCCTGCGTGGTCGGCAAGCAGAGCAGACCATTGGCGCCCTTGAAACTTCCTATTCTCGAGCTGCGCTGTCCACCAGTACTAGTTGCAGCCAAACGACCATCGGAGGTGGCAGACACAAGAACACGGTGGTATTCGTTCCTCTTCGTGTCGCATTTGACATCCTGCTGCAGCACGACCTTCACCTTAGGCAGTCCAACGGGGCTGATACCACTCATCTTGTGCAGAGAAGGAAGCACAAACAGCTGATAAGTCACCACAGCAGATGCAGGATTACCAGGCAGCGAGAAGATGACTTTGGTCTCGCGCTCGCCCGAGTTCGATTTGAAGGGCACGGTGGCGAAAGTAGTCGGCTTGCCTGGTTTCATGCTTACGCGGCCGAAGTGAATCGTGCCGCCGAGCTGCCGCTCGATGGTGGGTTTCAGGAGATCCAGCTCGCCCATAGAAACGCCGCCGGAGGTGACGATAACGTCAACTTTCCTCATGGCGTCTCTGAGGGTTTGCTCGAGGGCTCCAGGCTTGTCTGAAGCGATTCCGAGATCTACCGCTTCGAAGCCGGAGCCTCGAATCGCGGTGAGCAGAGTGGGACGGTTGGTGTCGCGCACTTCGCCGTGTTTGAGATCTCCAGTGCGGTTGTGGGGTATGATCTCGTCGCCCGTGCTCAGGACGCCGATGACCGGTTTCTTGTAGACTTTGACTTGCTGCGTGCCGACGGAGGCGAGAAGGCCGAACTCGCCCCCGACTGCTGTGATGCCTTCACCTTTCTTCATGACAAGTTCGCCCGATTGCACGTCGGATCCGATTTCGCGGACGTTCTCGCCGGGCTCGATGTCAGCTGTCAAGACTTCGATTTCTTCCTCTTCGGAGCCGTCTGCTGTGGAAGAGCGAAGGACAGTGTCTTCGACCATCACAACTGAAGTCGCGCCTGGTGGGAGAGGAGCACCTGTGGTGATGCGCGCGACTTCGCCTATGCGGAGCTCGTCTGCTTCGCCTTTGCCGGCTTCGGCATGGGAGATTCCAACGACGGGGAAGATTCCTTTCGTGCTTGGGACCATCATGTGTTTAGAGGCGATGATGGCATAGCCGTCGACGATGCTGGCACGGAAAGCTGGTACTGACTCCGTAGCTGTAACGTCCTCGGCCAGAACTGATCCAACTAAGTTCTCATCTACCGGGACCTTCACTATCTCAGGTCCCGGAGTGTGCTCCTCAATTTGCTTGAGAGCGTCATCCACAGATAGCATTGGGTAGGGCGATTCGCGGTATCTTCTTGTGGGTCCAGCATTGGGGTCGTTGGATATAGGTCGATCCTCGGGTGATGTATGTGCCTTTGGCATAGCGTGTCCACCATGGCCATGGCCATGACCGTGAGAATGGCCGTGATCATGGTGATGGTGGTCGTGGCTATGCTGCGGTGCTGCTGCAGCACTCGAAGAACCAGCCTTGACACCAGCTTCCTGCTCCAGCTTGTCTGTTCCACCAGAGTGCAGACTACGCGAATCCATCCCAGCGGCCTGCTGGCATGCGTGAGGTAGCATTTTGATGACAGACTGAAGGTTTTCCTTGGCTCCCTTCGGTGAACCCGGCAGAGTCAAGATAAGAGTGTCGTTGCGAACGCCAGCTACTGGACGAGACATGACTGCGAATGGCGTTACTGCAAGCGATGCGGCCAGCATCCCATGGACCAATCCAGGGGCATGTTTGTGTATCAGAGGGGTTACAGCCTGTCGAATATCAATACTTGTTCGGCTTGATAGCACTTTAAATCGTTGCTAAATGACAAGTATGCGTACCTCAGGCGTGACATCCTTCTGTGCGAATCCAGTTCCACCGCTTGTTACAACCAGATTAGCACGGTCTGCACCATCCGTACATCCTGTGATAGCCTTCTGAATCGACAATACATCATCAGGGACTATCTTCGTTTCGGTGGACTCCCAACGGTCCCCGCCGTCCTGCTGGAAGACGTCTCGCAGTGCTGGAATGCATTTGTCTGTCGCCGGGTCTTTGCTCGCCGTCTCAGAGATGACCACAATCGCAGCTCGAAGTTTGGCACTCATTGCAGCTCCTAGTCTGGTTGCCATTCTTGTCATGTCACGCTGGTGGCATTCGAGGTGTTGTCATCTATCGTTGGCGCAGGGTTCGCGGGGAGACACCTCCGTGCATGTGGCGTTGGGCTGCAGCATCATCCGCCCAGTCCAAAGCCGTCGTGCAAACTGACTGCCGAAACGGGCAAAACAACAATATCCACAACACATGTACGACACGCGACACTTTGCCATCGATTACCTCTACTCGCGTCAATAATAATATGGGCGAGCTCAGTAGGGCGTCAAGTCGACGGCCCATGTTGGCACCGCAGGATGATACGGACTCTCTCACCTCTTTCCCGGACCCTCCCCCTGCGTCTCCTACCACGGCACCATCGCCAACCATGGCTGAGCATATGTACGGTCTGCTGGACAGATCTGAGCCTACCATGTTCGACGAGCGGCCAGCTGTGAATGCAGACGATCCTCGGGCGCTCTCTGCTGCAGACAGTGCAGTTCTCCAAGGCGTGCTTGACCACCATGGTGCTATCAATCTCGTCAAACGCCTGTCAGAGGCGCTGGCCGAGAGAGATGCCCATATCACTGCACTTCAACGCCTTTGCGAAGAGTACAAAGTTCCCAAGGATCGCATCACCGACGCTGCTTCTCGGGTCAAACAGGCAGAGCGAAGGCGATTATCCCTTTCCGCAGCTTCTGAGGATTTAGCACCATCTGGAGGCACGCAGTCAGAAAGCAGTGTATGTTTCATCTTGTATCAAAGTTGATTACCAAGCTGATATTGCTATCACAGACAATCGAAAATATACCCAAACCTACAACTGTTGGAGGCACCGTCCGAGGTCTCACTAGACTCTTTGGTGGCGTGCCTCGAAAGCGCGATCCAGGCCAGCGATCCATGTACGTGCAATTTATGCTAACTTCATACAGACACTCTAGCTGATATTCGATTCTTAGTACTCCCTGCTCTTCTCGATCTGCTTCAATGTATGAAGACAGCCCCGGCCATATATAAACCATCTGCTGACAAATTTTAGTGCGCCAAAACCTAAGGATAGAACCGCCTCCATCGACTCACGCTCGATAGATGCGCAAAGTCAGGATAGTGTCAGCTGGACGACCACGCTGTTCAGCGGTGGCACTGTCAAACGGCGAGAGTCTAAAGCTCCCCGCGAGCCTGTTGAGATGCAGGCACAGCACGACCCAGACGACCTTCCACCAACCTTGACCGAGAACTCACAGGATCCACAAGAAGCTGAGTGGAACCGTTTCATCGTCCGACTTAACAATGCTCGCCAACAAGGCGGCGAGCAAGAAGCGCAAGGAACTCTCTTAGGCGCCGCACGCTTTGGCCGTGAAGGCAACGCCGGCCGCGCAAAAATGGAAACCCTCAACCGACTAATCGTAGGCGGGATCCCGAACCGACTCCGCCACCCGATCTGGATGGAACTCTCCAACACCTACGCCATAATGAGCCCGGACGAATACCGGCACTACCTCTCGCAAGGCGAAAGCGAAGACCCCGTAGAAATCGACGCGATCCTCAAAGACGTGCCCCGCACCCTCACCGAGCAATTCGACTACTACGTCGACAAAGGGCACGACAAGCTGAAGCGGCTGCTCATCGCTTTCATCGCCAAATACCCAGGGTTCGGCTACACGCAAGGCCTAAACATGATCGCCGGCCACCTCCTCCTCTCCATCCCCGCCGAGGAAGACGCCTTCTGGGTCCTCTGCAACATGGTCGGCCACTTCTTCCCCGCCGGCTACTTCTCGCGCGACGCGCCCATGCACGGCGCGCTGGCCGACAATGCCGTGCTGCGCGGCTACGTGCGCGAACTCATGCCGAAGCTGGACGAGAAACTGAGCGAGCTCGACATCGACGCTTCGGCAACTTTTCAGCCCGGCTGGCACCTCACCGCCCTCGCCAACCGCCTCCCGCGCACCGCGCTACAGCGCGTCTGGGACATCTGGCTCTGCCTGCCGAGGCAGAAAACGTTCCTGTTCAACGTTGTGCTGGCGATGATGAAGCTGCGCAGCGAAGAGATTCTGGCCTTGGAGTCGAGCGCGGAGTATAACGCTTTTGACTGGCGCGTGCCGGACGAGGCGAGTAAGATTGATGAGCTGGTGCGCACGGCGCTGCTGTTGAGGAAGAAGGTCGACGGCGAGCAGGTGGCGCAGAGGCGGGAGGCGGAGACGAAGAAGTTGAGGCGGAGCTCGAGTACGCATGCGCTTTACTCGCCGGATTAGAAGGTGGTTGGCGATTTCACGTGGTTCGGTCTAGATGGTCGTTTGATTTTGAAGGGGCATCTAGATGCGGGTCTTGGATGTTGATTTGGATGGAAAATATCGCATCTGCAAATGGAGGTCGGTTTTGGTTGTTTTCCTCGAGGATTTATTGCACAGACAAATACCCATAGAGCAGTAGAGCAGAAGCAACAAATTACACATTTCCGAAGCAACTGTAGTCCGAAATCGGCTTTTCCTTCTTCAGAAAGCCACATCAGGCCACCATGTACATGCGCAGAGAATGGGAAATTTGTCAATTTGAAGAGATAAAAGACAGTTTCACAATGTTCATGCAACACATACTCGCATGCGACCCATGTACCCAAAAAAGAAACTCATAACTCAGCCCGACCGATTCAGGAAACGCCAATGCTTGCTCCCGCTTTCGCACTTGCGTGAGGTATAAAGTTTTGTGTCGTTCTCATGACCTGTAATGAAGAAAGAAGAAAATCCATGCATAAGCAAATGAACCTCGAAAAAAAGACACCAAAGACAGTAAAAGGTAGAAAGGAAAAAGAAAGAAGAGTTTCACTTACAACCTCGCGCTCTCACCCCCGCCAACTTTCTTCGAGCAGAAAGCAGCGAAGTACTCATTCAGCGCATCCACAGTTCCGCTTCCCTCGACCAACTTCACCACACAGCCAACATACCCATCAGGCCGGACGACCACAACACCGCCCTCCTCCTCGCTCAAACCCATCTTAGTGTGCGCTGCCGCTTTGGCGTTCGGCACGCGCACGTCGAAGACATTGTCGGCGTAGACGTGGTCGTAGTAGCGGGCCAAAACAGGGGGAAGGTCGTCTTCAATCTCGATCTCGGGCCTGTTGGCGGCGAAGATGGTGGCGAAAGTGAAGAAGTGTGAGTGCGGGTTGTGCTTTTCCAGGTGGTTGACGGAACTCGCGTCGGAGCGCTGGTAGCTGGCGAAGAAGGACGTTTTCTTCTGCAGATTGCTGGCGAAGTCGGTGATGGCGGTGCGCGTGCGCTGCTTCTGTCCGCCGAAGATGTAGATCCTGTAGCTGCCGTTGAGCGGGATTTCTTGCTCCAGGTGCACGGGGTTTGCGTCCGAGACGCGAGTGACGGTGGCGGGGATGAGGATGCGGCCGGTGCGGAGCGCGGTGGTGCCGGCGGCGTGGGAGAGGAAGAGGGGGTTGCGGGCGGTGTGTTCGGGGGACCAGTTAAGGTCGTTGGGGCCGTAGGCGACGCCGTAGCCGGAGGTGAACTCGCAGGCGGATTTGAAGGTCTTGATGAACTCGTTCTCTTCGGCTGGTTGTTGGTTGCCGGCGGTGTGCTTGTTGACGCTGCCGACCTCGCCGGCACTGGGCTGACGCTGAGAGAAGAGTTTGGCGTACGCGGCGTCGAAGTTGAGAAGGCTCTCTGCGACGGCCTTGCGCTCGGATTCGTATGACTTGAGGATCGAGCGGTCGGCGAAGCCAGTCTCGACGTGGTGGATCTTCCATGCCAGATTCTGAGCGTCAAGGAAAGCCGTGTTCATGCCCTGACCAGCCTTGGGCGAGTGGGTGTGGCAGCAGTCGCCGCCCATGAAGACGCGCTCGTCGAGAGTGTAGCGCTCCGCAATTCCCTGGCCGATAGGGTAGACGGAGTACCACTCGACGCGATCCCACTCGATGTAATACGGCTTCAAGATTCTCTTTGCGTGTTCCTGCACCTCTTCGGTAGTGGCTTGCTTCCTGGGATTCCAGTCGTCATCGGTAGAAGATGCGATCTGAATGTACAGGCGAACCATGTTGTCCTCGCGGGGGATAACCATAATGGAGCCCTCGTCGGAGTGGATGGTGCATTTCATCTGAACATCTGCTGTTAGCGACTTCTGCTGCGTGATCATCGCATCGATCGGAACTCACCTTGATATCAGGGAAGTTGGTTCGCACAACTCCATCCATGACACCCCACACGTGCGCGATGGGGTCCTTGTGGACGACCTTGACGCCCAGTTGTTCGCGAACGAAGCTCCTCGCACCCTCGCCGCTGAACAGATACTTTGCGCGAACCGACTGCTTCTCATGGCCGTCCACATGCGCCAAGTCCACAGACACTGGGTACTCGCTATCCTTGCCGTCATTCTCAAAGCCAGTAATCCTCCAAGGCCTGTCAATGTGTACACCGTTCTTCTCCAAGTCCGCAATGAACACTCTTTCGATCAGACCCTGGTGCAGCAGCGTGGTGAAAGGGTAACGGGCGTCGATAAAGGCAGGACATGAAGGCCAGGTGCCAGTCCTCTCGATTCCCTTGCTAGCAGGATCCCAGAAGGCGACTTCGTAAACCTTTGCCGGGTCGTTGTCCATGATCGCGCGCTTGAGGCCCATGTTGCGCAGAAGGTCGAGTGATCGAGGCTGGATACCGTCGGCGCGGCCAGTGAGGGTAGGTTCGGGGCGCATGTCGACGTGCTTGATCTTGTATCCCCATCGCGCCAGACAAGTGGAAAGTAAAAGGCCTACAGGGCCAGCGCCTACGATGACGATGTCGTACTTGTCTTGAGAGGCCATTTTGGTATGAATGTGAGACCCTCGGAAGGGATAGAGTGTAAGAATAGACACCCGATTGGTACCGAGTGAGGCAAGAGCTGTGGCAATGAAGATATAGTAGACAAAAAGTTACTTTTTGCAGTGAGATGGCAGAAGCCTTTTGAGGGAGCGGGTTACAAGATATGGATGCAGGAGAAATCAACGAAACCAAGGGAACTGAATCTGACAGCGAAGAAGAGATACTTATGTGGGCGAGGCATGTCTGGCATGGCCTCGTGTCTTGTGTACGCCATGACCCTGTGAAGTGACACGGCAAGGAAATCGGTATTGGAGGATGGCGGGCTAAAGAGAGCTGACAACTCCCACGTCGAACATCCGAGTGCTTGGAGCGCGGGGCACCAGCAATGATCTGAGCTAAAGCCGCCCGGATGGTCATTACGGCACATGCGCACGTGATCTGATGTCCTCCGAGCCCACTTTAAACCGAGCCCACTTTTTTGCTCTTGTCTAATAACGTCGGCAGGCTGACTATATCGCCAAACACCATTGGCTGTGGTGGCAGGGATGATTCTCGGACTTGTTCATCCCTTCATCTCGGTTTGGAGATGCGGCTAAGGCTTGCTTGCACCATGGGGAAATGCTGTCAAAGGAGTGTGAGGACCTGGACTGTTTGTTTCGGCGTGAACTAGTTGTCCTGACATCTCTTGGCCTGCAGGATTACTTTGATGTATGTTCTTTCTCCAGCGTCTGCTCTACAATACTTCTTCTCCCATGTCACAAGCTATATGTCCAATGCCACAATGTTTCTTCAACGCGATGTTCACGGATAGATGTTTATCTTGCTCTGCCAGCCCTACATATGCAACCCACCATTGCCATCAACCCTAGCGGTAAGCGTAAGTCTGCATGAGATCGACGTCCGAGAGCTCCGAGGTTGTCGTTGTTGTCTCTCCTCGCAGACAAATAAAGACCTCACTTCATCTCTACAAGACGCCATCAAATCTCAATTCCAACATCACGCTGAAACTCATTGAACTATTTTCGTAATCTTAAATTGTCCGCACCAAGCATAGTATATTACCAATCTACAGAAAGGTCTCCTATGGAATGACCAGGACATCTTGAGATTTTGGAGTCAACTAACATTTACCCGCTCGTACTGCGACATACCAATAACAAATCCTACGCAACAATGCCAGCCCACCTCCCAGAAGGCATCACGTCTGGCTACTCGTCATCATGGTCATCGATCCTGCTCATCGCCATCATTCCGGCACTGACATGGATCATCTACCAACGCTTCTTCCACCCTCTTGCCTCAATCCCTGGGCCCTTCTTTGCCAGTATATCTCGGCTCTGGATCACCAAGCATTCCTGGGATGGCGACATGAACACCACCATGATAGCTCTTCACAAGAAGCATGGTCCTCTTGTCCGCGTTGGCCCGAATGAGCTCTCTGTATCCGACCTGACCGCCATAAAAACCATCTACGGCGCCGGAACCCAATTTCGAAAATCAGACTGGTACTCTGTCTGGCAAGGCCATCGCAAATTTGACCTGTTCGCCGAGCGAGACGAGAAGATCCATGCCTCGCAGCGTCGGCTCGTAAGCCGTGCTTACTCTATGGATGCCCTCAAAGACCTCGAACCACACGTCAATACTGCCGTCAAAACCTTTCTCTCAAAGATGTCATCTCTCCAAGGCGGCTCTGTAGACATGGGTAAATGGACCCAACTCTTTGCCTTCGACATCATCGGCGAGATTACTTTCAGCAAACCCTTCGGCTTCATGGAAGCAGGCGCAGACAACGGCTCCTTCGGACAGATTGAATCCGCCCTCAAATCCGCCGCATGGATCGGACAAGTCCCCTGGCTCTACTGGTTGCACGACGCCCTTTCCCCCTACATCGGCTCACACCTAGGCATAGCAGCCCGCCACGGCAGCCTTCGCACCACGGCCGCCAACGAAATCACCGCCCGCCAAACCCGCGGTTCCGACCGCAACGACATCCTCTCCAGCCTGATGACAACGCAAAAAGCGCACCCGACAACATTCGACTCGCAAGCCCTCACCTCAATGGCAACATCTAATATTTTCGCCGGCTCCGACACGACCGCCATCTCCACGCGCGCCATCATCTACTTCCTCCTCAAGAACCCCGCAAGCAAAGCAAAACTCCTCGCCGAACTCGACGCAGCCCGCAATGAAGGCCGTCTCTCCTCCCCCGTCTCCCTCGCAGAAGCAGACCGCCTCCCCTACCTCCAAGCAGTCATGTACGAAGCCCTCCGCCTGCACCCGGCGGTCGGCATGTCGCTCCCGCGCGTCTCTCCTCGCTCCGGCGCCACCGTTGCCGGCCGCTTTATCCCCGCCGGTACTACTGTGGGTGCTAATCCGTGGGTAGTGCACCGCGATGAGCAGGTCTTCGGTGAAGATGTTGATTCTTTCCGGCCGGAGAGGTGGGTGGAGAAAGCTGCGAGTGAAGCCAAGGAACATGGGAGTGAAAAGGGTGGTGGGTATGGAGATATGCAGAGGTTTTTCTTCGCGTTCGGCGCTGGGGCGAGGATGTGTTTGGGGAGGAATATCAGTTGGATGGAAATGTAAGTCTTGGTCCTGTCGTCCGAAAACCTGGGTTCTGCAGGAATCAAATCGAATTCGAACCACAAGCTAACAAGACTCGTGCAACACAGGTCGAAGCTCATCCCCACCCTCTTCTTGCACTATGATCTCGAACTCGTCGAGTCGGAGAAGGAGTGGGAGACGAACTGCTGGTGGTTTGTCATGCAGAAGGGTTTGAATGTCCGTCTGAAGCCGAGAGAGTCCAGCACTTAAATCGGGCTTGCCGAAGGAGACATATCTGGTGTGTAGGGCCAGAGAATTGGTCGTTTCGAGACAGAATTTATGATCTTCATTATTTCCACTGGTGGCCTTCTAACATTTTCCTAAGATTATAGAAAGCTGTGTCCGTCTGGAACCATTGTCAATGCGGCATGTTTCGAGATCCTCTTCAACCGGACGAATAGCTGTCGAAGCAGATTATCTTAAACCTTATTAAGTTTTGTGGACTGGCAGAGACCTCAACAATTCAGCTTTCGAGCCTCAAACCTGGTTTTATAGTGTAGCGGTTAGCACTTCGGATTCTGATCAATCAGAACTTTCCGGCAACCCCGGTTCGATTCCGGGTAAGACCTGTTCTTTTGCTTTTGGTGGCGATCATGGGTCATCTCAAAGTCCTGACGAGGGTGGAAGTCTTTTTGGAGACCACAAGGGAATGGGTAGTGCGGGAGTGGGTAAAACTCGTTTCGCTGGTGTGGGATGGGGTGGCTTTTTGGGCTCGTGGGTTGGTGTGAGGATTGATGGAGTGACATGAATGCTTCTTGCCGTGGAAGAGATATTTATTTATGGATGGTATGGATTGAAAGAGCTTTGTGTTTACTTGACATTTATCGTGAAGCTATTGTGTGTCTGTTTGGCTTGTTCTGAATGATGGCATGGTCGAGCACTGAGTCTTGGTCTCGTGAAGCTGCACTTTTCCGCTACATGTTAGCTATTCGGACGCAATGATGGTTGTCAAAGGCATGCATGCATACTACCGTTACCATTGAGTGTTAGATCATTCATTTACCTTTTCGTTGCATCTCATGCTTCCCTCTGATTGTGTCCTGCGTCAAGCAAGCCTTAAATCGTTGACGTCAACCCGGGATTCATACCTCGATGGACTCGGACCCGTGTTACCACAACAACACCTCTCTTAAAGAGGTCATGATGATACAATGATGATAGCTCGTAGGATCAACTCTACTGCTTGCAATCAGACCAAAGGATCGTCAGGGCCAGATCCCTCTCATCTCACATAGATCTCATCGATCCGCTCCCCGCGCAAGTCAGCGTGTCATCGCGCCTGTCAGACGCAAGCACTTTACGCGAAGATGCATCACCACTCCCCTAAACCGTACAGACGCGCATTGCGAGTTGTTGGCATCATGTCGATATATCTCCCAATGAGGAAGGACATCTAGGGTTCCCAGGCTTCTGCGGTGATGTATACTCTCGATGCCGTGGAAACTATAGCGCCATCTCTGCCGTGTCTTTCCAAACAATCCATTGCCCTTTGGCCTTGGTCTACGCCGTCAGGTTTCCGTCAATGATCTCGTCATCAATTCTCCGTAGATGCGGGCATAGCATCATTGGGGATTGATGCATGGGGTGCATCTTTCCAATGCCAGTGCCTTTATATAAACTAGGTGGCATCCGTCTCATCCTCGACAGTCTCCTCCTCATCTTGATAAAACTACAATTTAAAGAACAAAACCTCAAACCAACCAACCAACCAACTATATCCCAACAATCACAATGACCGACAACCAGAACCCCGGCAACTTCGCCAACCGTACCAAGGAGGAAGTCCAGAACGTTGCCAGTAAGGGCGGTCAGACTGGTACTGAGAACTCCGGCTTCGCTTCGATGGCCCAGGAGAAGGTGGTAAGTTGAGCAATTCTTCCATACTGCTATGTGGAATGCCTTGATGGTTGACTGACTTCTTCATCACAGCAAGACATCGCTTCCCAGGGCGGCAAGGCCAGCAGCGGTAGCTTCGAGAAGGGTTCTCAGGCGGCCAAGGAGGCTGGTGCGAAGGGTGGAAAGTCCTCTTAGGATGCTCCCAATGACTAAGCCAGTTAGGCTATGATTATGTATCAATAATTGATTGTGTTAAATTGCAATAATTGTGACTCGCCATTGGAGTCAAGCATCGCTCATGACCTTTTTGCTGCCATCGACGTCGTTGCGTGATCCTACAGATTCCCTGCCATCGAAGGATATCAACCCTTGGATTGGCTCCTTGAAGATATTGTGCACTCATCGCTAACCAGGTGGATATGGACTCGGATTAGGTATAGAGGGTCTCGAGAGATATCATTATAGAAGCAGGTAGGCAGGTACAGATCAAGGCTCGAATTCGAGTTAGCCACGTGCAGTTACTTTCGTTATAACGTAACTAAGAGAGTAACTTCAAGGTCAAACAATAGTGAAGTTTAAGAAACAAGAGTGAATCTTCAGGAATAAGAGTCAATTTTACATTCATATATGGTGAATACAAAAAGAAATTCACGAAGGCGGACAGAACCACGGGATCACCCGCTGGTTCGACTCAACACCGAGGGGTTGCGTGGTCTAGTGGTTAGGACATCTCCTTTACAAATGGAAGCCGAATAACATTCGCATATCCACCGCACTGAACGGAGAGGATCGTGGGTTCGACCCCCACCGCGACCTTTTTCACATCTCACTTTTGAGATCTCATTGTTTTGCCATCGTTCCGTCGCTCGGGATGAATTGGATTTCGATCATGTTGGCTACATGTATGCGACCATCTATGTGGAAAGCGAGGCTGCGAATGCAACGTACTGGAGGTGGCTAGCAAAATTCGCATCTACATTTGTAATGAATCATGCGGTACGCAGCAAATAGCACTACTAACGAGAGGTTGCACGATTGTTGAATCTCGAACATGACATCAATGCTTCAATTATGGCCACACATTTGTCTTAGGAAAAGGTTACAAGTATGATGCATTGTAAGACAAGCTATTGACACAACTCCTATACAGCTATGCGAACAAGCTACTGAGACGCAACAACCTCGCCAGTCATGAACTTGGGAGTGGTGTTGGAGAAGTTCTTCACGTCGTCCATGATGTCCTTCAGCGCGGGGCTGGTGGCAGCCTTCTGGAAGTCGCCCACACTGCCCCATTCGAGAGTAGCTTGGACACAATAAGGAGCATCTGCCGGGAACTGGAGGACCTGTTGAAAGTGTCAGATGTGTATGTCCTGAGGTGTGCCAGGTGTCTTGTCCACGACATACCTTCCAGGACTTGAGACCGAACTCAGCCCACTTGCTCTGGACAAGAGGCATGTGAGTCTTCAGATAGTAGTCCATCTTGAAGTCGGTGCCTTGCTCATAGATCACTAATCTCTCATCAGTGGTAGCTCTTTAGACCCTGAATCACTCATGCTGCAGCCGAGGTTCCGTACCGGTAGAAGTGGCCATTTTGGTGACTGTTTGCTGGGCTGTTGACTTATCAGCGTCCTATGTTGATGGTAGTTCCACAAATGTACAACTTACCAAGCTTTCGTATGAGTTCTTTGGAATGTTTGGAATGAGGATGATAAGGATGCAGAAGTCAAAAGAGCAATACAGGAAAAGCGATATCGCATTAAATAATACGTACTCTAGCCCCACCTGCTTCAGACTTGACGCCAGCAAGCTGTGGGCCGAGTCGTCTCGTTTCGACCCCGCCCAACCACGCCTCACCTCCCTATCACCGAGCAACCACTCACCGCGTGTGATGGGAATAAGATCAGCTCGTCAAGCCACTATGCCTAGGTATGCGGACTTGAAGTCGAACATGGGAGTCAGCCTCTCAGCTCGGTTGGCGTAAGAATACTGCAGAGATGAGAGAACTCACGATTACTGAGCTTCTGGGCCAACTTCAGCCTCGGCTCGGATGTCCTGGATGATGATGCTCAATGCTCTCAACCCACCAGCTTATAAAGCACTGCCTCTAACACATACCATGTAATTGTTGGTTAAATTGCCTCGCATACCACTTTGAACATGGGTGATTCAAGACCTGGAGTGGCGCTGGTGGTCGGATCCTCGAGAGGCATTGGCCGGCAAATAGCCGTTGACCTTGCAAAGACCGGATATGCTGGTGAGTTCTATGGCCATACATAGGTCAGATCAGATACTAATTGTTTTCTGGTGCAGTGGTGGTAGCAGCGAAAACACAGTCAGACGCCACCAAATGCTCGCCTTTTCCTCCCGACCCAAATAGCAATGCATCTACCATCAACACCGTTGCACGCGAGATCAACGAGGCCGGTGGGAGAGCGACAGCTATTGCAGTAGATGTGCGCAGCTTTCCCAGCATGCAGAAGCTGGTCGACGATACGATCGAGGCTTACGGCAGATTGGATGTGCTTATCTACAACAGCGGCGCTATCTGGTGGTCAAGCGTAGAGAACACGCCGATGAAGCGCTTCCAGCTGATGCAGCAAGTGAACCCCGAAGGTTTGTATGGATGCGTTCAGGCGTGCCTGCCACACGTATGCAAGAGTGGCAAAGGTCGTGTCATTGTCGTCAGCCCGCCCATATACAGTCGATTCTTCCGGGGCAAGACGGCATATGCAATGGGCAAAGTCGGCATGAGCGTACTGACTATGGGTCTATCAATGGACTGGAAGAGGGAGGGACGAGACAACATGGCCATCACGAGCATCTGGCCTGCGGCAGTGAGTAATGCTCTTGGAAATCACGCGACACCACTAACATAACATTTCAGGCCATCGAATCCGCAGCAACAGAGGTGAATCGCTCAGACAAAAGCAATCTGCGGAAGCCGACCATTTTCTCCGACGCTATCATCGGCATCCTCAACTCGCCCCCAGCAGATGTGACTGGGCAATGCTTCTTGGACGAAGATTTCTTACGCGACCACAAGGGTGTAAAAGACTTTGGCAAGTATTCTGCAATTCCTGGTACTTCTCCTCGGCGAATCATGCCAGCCAAGATGCCAGATTTGAGAGTAGCCGAACAAGACGATGAAGGGGTGAGGATGGACAGCGCATCGCCAAGGCAGGCGAAGATATGAGATGAAAGATCAAGAATCTCGCGAAACTCCTTTTGCAGGTAATGGCGAGTCTGTTTCATTGGTATGCCGCGGTCTTCACCAGTGTCGTTTTCTGCGAAAGATATGAACTGCTCAGTTGGTACGAAGAAAGTTGTAAGAAATCCTTGAATTTTCTCTCTAAGAAACTCGTGTCTCGCTGGTTTGATGTTTTCTAAATCGCGGTGTTCGTCTCACTCACAACACAAAATGTCGTTGCGGTTCGATGTCTCTTCTCTTGGAGAGCTCTCGTGATCCACGAGCAGTAGTCGACGTGAAAAACTTGCACCAACGACTGGATGATATCAAAATTCACTCAACCAACCTACAGACGATGACGGCAACATCGATGCAGCACAAAGCCCAGTGCTCACTCTGGAACATTGGAGTGTTTGAAGTCCTTTTCCAGAGAGCTTGATAGGGATTTTGGATTCGTCTACAGTCCGCAAAAACCGACGGCACTCAGTCCATATTTTGCACTTCGAGGTCCCACTCCTTGACCTTTCGTGTAAAAGCTATCACTTTTTCGACGATAGTCAACCATTCTCCCAGTCGTGGTTCGAGTTCTCGCAGAACCTCGAGTTTGTCATGCAACCACCATAGCCCCCTTCTTACTTGAGTGTACTCCCGCAGTCTCTTGAAAAGCAGTCGCAGAATGCGCCAGCCACGCCGCACTGACTTCATAATCGCATAAAAGTAGATGCTTCCTAGCGTAGGGCCGAAAATAATTGCCCAAACCTTGACGACGGACGATCTGTTAGGTGCAGTTTCGGACGATGCTATCTCTGTGATGTTCATGCCAAATATCCCTGTAACAAGTGTCAGAGGCAGGTAGATTGCAGCCAGAATTCCGAGCACCACAGTCCACTCTGTTTGGCGCTTCATAACCCTTGCATCTTCGACCTGAACTGCACCTATGGCCATCTGAATCTCTTCGTTGATGGTTTTGCCAATTTCATCTATCCACGTCTCAAGCTGACCCAGTATTGCGGGAAGATCCCTCCAGTCCAGAGAAGTGGGGTTTCCACCCACAGGTGAAAGTAAGATTTTGGGCATTTTACCCTCCTCCCATAGAGTCGGTGGCGCATCGAGTTGAAATTCATAGTTTCCAGAACTTGTTCTCACGTACCATCCTCTCCCGGCAATTTCTCCCAGTTCACGATGCATCGTGTCTCGCAAGGAACTGATGCCATCACGAACGTGAGCGAGATGACCACGGGCGCCTTTGAGAAGTGAGAATGATCGTTGCCCCGCCTCTCTCATGGCGAAGCTGCGAAGGTACTTCACTTCATCTTGCAAACACAAGTATTCTTTCTCCCAAAATGCCGCTACGAGAAACCAGACGAGAACAGTCTTTCGATCAAGCCGGGGCAGATCTCTGTGGTGATATCGTATCGCCGGCAGTATTGATGGGTCAAAAACAGACTGTCTGCTGTGTATCAGCAGCATCATTCCTAAGGCGGTCGCGACTTCAACGTTGTTGTGGAAATAGTGACGCCCAAGATAGCTTCGTGGGAGATACGACCACAGGTGGCGCGGTATTGCGGGAGACTTCGTGATGTATGGGGCGTAGCTCTTCTTGTCAACATCCCAGGCAGCATCGACAAGTATGAGAGCTCACATTGCCATGTCAGCCATACCATCGTGCTAGTCCGAATCACCGCTAACTTACTTGAATCGCGAGCCAAACGACAATACGACAACCGCGTGCTAACCTTTTTCCAAGTCCCGGCGGTACTTCTCCAGAATCGCTCATGGCGGAATTCGGTCTGGGTTTGAATTGAGTCCATCATCACATCTTCCATTGCGTTCAATTCTAGCGGTGTTTCGAGCAAAGGCGCATAAACACCATCAAGGTGTATGCAACTCTTGTCGTGTTCGAAAAAAAGGAAGGTTGAGGTCGAGGCTTATATTCAGGCCCGGAATCTCATGGAAATTGACAGCACAGAGGCTAGGATCTGGTTGATGCAGCCGCAGTTCTTCTTCTAGGCTTTCAACATCATCCCCGAAGATTGGCTCATCGAAACGTAACATGTGGTGTACCAGAAAGGCCCGGTCAAGATTTGGGTGTTCGATCTCCAGAGCTTTGCATATGTTACTGTTCAAGTTCTCGATGATCAAGACGCAACCTGCTGCTATCTTCTGTCTCATTTCTTTGAAAACAGGTGTAGGGAATCTACCGGGTTTTTTGGAAATCATCTTGTTATCATCCACGAGCCACATGCTGCAATCTCGCCGATCAATCGAATGTTGCAGATGAGAACCTTGCGGTATGAGTCTGGATAGTATCTCGGCGACGGATTCTTGATGTGGAATATCCGAATTGTCTGCGGCTGCATCACTTTCGTCTCTCGATGCCTCTGAATCGTGCGGCGAAGGCTGCGGCGGTGTTTCTCCGGCGTCGCCATGCTGATTGTTCCCTAGCCTGCCGCTCGAGGTGACTTCGGTCTCTGGGCGACGTCGGGTATACTCTGTAGTTGACGCATGTGCATCTTGACTATGTACTTTCTCGTCCGCAACACCAGGGTCGACAGATCCGCGTGGGCGATCACCGGTGCTTGCATGTTGAAGTTGATGTTCATCCGGCAGTGAGTGAAAGCTTGTTGCATTAGGATGCTGCCCTCGCTGGTCCGATGATGAGGCATAGGTAGACAATTTGTCGCCATAAGCGACAGGGTTACTGTTTCTTCCAGGTTCTGTTGAAGTAGCTGCTCTTGCTGTCTGGAAATGCCGGTTGTCTGGTGAGACGGCAAGGTCAAGACTTTCTGTGAGTGAGGAGCTCATATTCCGATGACCATGTACAATGTTGGCTCTCCAAATAATGCGTCTGTCGCTAGATTCGAGTCTTTTTGTGCAGAAGTGTAGGTCTGTACGCAAGAGAAAAAGTGCGACAGGGGAACTGATGGTATATGCGAAAAACTAAGGCTGACTGCAGTACGGCTGCAGCTTTCGCTGAAGTGGCGAGATGCATGGCCCATGTCAGCTCAATGCATCCACCTTTTGCAATACCAATCATTTTGAATCTCGAGCGTCTGCTGTGTTCCTGTGTAGGCTGATATTGAGCGGCGTGTCCGCCGCGGAGGGGAGGGGGTTGGTATTCCGCATCTGACCGCATCTGACTTTCAGATTGGTGGTAGGCAAAACGGTTGCTTTTGGTATGCACCGACGACATTTTGCAAAATATCACTATTCTCAGCAATGTTATTGATGATTCTAAGAAGACGATGAGGCATAGGAATGCAGCAAAACAAAAACATACAACAGGCGGGATTCCCAGATGGTCACCCACTCTAGTACTAGTCGCCCGGTTCAGTGCTTATGTATGGCAGAGCGGACGGGATGCCCAGTTTTCACTGACCTATGGTCGTATGTACTTTCACATTCATAATTAGACCATATATTACCCATGAATAAGGTCGAACAGGTTTGTTATAGGAGGTAGTCTAAGCTGTGGCCAGGAGCCATAAGCGATATCGCTTACGGATGAACCTCACCTCCTCGCCTCGCATGCCACATTGGTGTGACACTATCCTCCGATGAAGTAGAAGATGTCCGTGAGCAGGTATGCTCGCAGCTGATACTTGGTAGCGATGTCAATTCTCGCTGCGAATCGGACGATGGCGCTTACTAGCATTGATATATATGTCAATCAGGTCACTAACAGCACCCTACGTTGCTTGTGCTTCTTCACGGGCCGGGATATCTTGACAAGCCTCAGTCATATCATTATTACCCGGCGAACTCTTTCAAAGAGCCCATTTACCGTTGATAGCTCTCACTAACGACGCTTGGAAAGCGACGTCATCTTTCTCGCTTTAGGTACGATGTCTAACGACACGCCTCAGGACGAACTCCGTATCTTCACTCCCATCGGCAATGTAGGCTACGGCTACAGCACGGAGATCTTCTGGTCGACGATCGATAAGTTCAAACCGCACGCCATCATCTGCGACTCTGGATCAACAGACAGTGGACCACAGAAGCTAGCGCTTGGAAGCAGCACCGTTCCGCGAGAGTCGTATGAGTGCGATTTGGAGCCCATAGTTGCGGCGGCACATTCAGGCACACCGGTCATAATCGGCAGTGCTGGTGGCGACGGCGCGGATGCTCATGTGGACAACTTTGTCGATATCATCGATGGCATTGTGGCTGCAAGAGGGTATCGGAGCTTGAAAATCATCAAGATCTATGCTGAGATTCCCAAGGAAGCTGTCGAGGAGGCGCTGGAGTCGTCACCTGCCAGGATTGTGCCATGTGGTGGTGGTGTCCCTCCACTGACCAGGTCAGAGATCGAAGCGTCCACTCGTATCGTTGCTCAGATGGGGATGCAGCCTTTTCTAGACGCCATGCACAAGCATCCGGATTTCGACATGATCATAGCCGGTCGTGCCTATGATCCTGCACCATATGCCGCTCTTTGCTACTACCATGGCTTCGAAGACTTGGGCATGGCGTACCATATGGGAAAGGTCATGGAATGTGGAGCCCAATGCGCCACTCCAAAATCTCGTGAAGCATTCGCCACGATCCGGAAGGATAGTTTCGATATCATGCCATTGGATCCAGGGGCAATATGCACCCCGCTGTCCGTTGCAGCACATACTCTGTACGAGAAGAGTCGACCCGATTTGCATTACGGACCGGACGGCGTGCTTGATCTGACCAACACCTCGTACACAGCACTTCCAGATGGCCGTAGCGTACGAGTCCAAGGTTCGACGTTCACAAGATCAACACCAGAAAGCAAATGGACGATCAAAGTGGAAGGCGCCAAAGTGGAAGGATACCACAGCATGTTCATTGGCGGCTGCGCGGATCCTATCCTCATCAGTCAGCTAGACGACTTGCTAATGCGTGTGCGGGCTTATGTCGCCTCGAAGTGTGCTTTTGAGCATGATCTGAAACTCACCGTATATGGTCGTGAAGATGCACTGAGCATGCTCGGCACTGGGAGGAATGGCCCGAGTCCCACGGGCCTCTCGCCTCCGCCCGCCACTGTAGGGATCTTGGGCCAAGCGAAAGCATCTACACAGAAGGAAGCGAACATGGTCGTGGCGATGGCACGTGTCGCATGCGTACATGGGCCATACAAAGGACAGAAAGCGTGAGTCTTGTGCTCGAAGGGATGACGTGGTGACCAGTATGCTGACCGTTCCCAGCACGTCGGGCAACTTTGGTATGCCAACTGCACCACTGGAGATCCCCATGGGACAAATCTCCTCATTTAACGTCTACCATCTCATGACCGTCGACTCGCCCTCGGAAGCCTTCCCATTCTGTCTGCACGTCTCTAAAGGCCCGGGCAGTCCAGGCGGCAAGGTCGATAAGAGACTTGGCCCAGGAGCTGTGGAGAGCACCAAAGGTAGCAAAGCTCGAACATCCGTAGACCCCACTCGGCCTTCTACGGGCAGTTCAGAATCCTTCGAGTTTGCACCTAACCAACTTGGGGCTCTGGCATCTATCATCCGTTCAAAGAACTCTGGCCCATTCGAAGTTACTTTCGATGTTATCTTCTCCAAGCAGTCGGACTACGATCGTGTCAAGAACTCCGATATTCTGACACGAGGTAGCATTGCTTTACTTTACAGTCTCGACGAAGCAGACGTGGTGACAGCGATGTGGTGGCCGCAGGCTCTGGCCTTCAAAGCCACGGTCGTGCGGTCAGCAGTCAGTGGTGGCTGGGGAGAGGTGGACATGCATTCTAGCACCCAGCATGTCAGGCTCATGTACCTCGAAATACCCAACACCGCAACGACCAGGTCTGTACAGAGAGCGAGCAGCATGATGTGTACCATGCACTGGGTGGGAATACCCAAGTTGAGAATTTCGGCTCTTCTGGCGGCTTGTTCTGTCGTCACAATTTTCTATCGTTATCGGGGACTGATGCGGAAAGGTTTGAAAAGCTAGATCAAAAACCATGACTGCAACTGCTTACGTTTTCAAAGCAGCAGACGTGGACGAAGGACCATACCAGTTCGATGAAGATGCAAAATACTCAGATAAGAGCCCATTCGCGGAGTGCAGTTTGATGGGTTTCACTTGCTGCAGTCGGTTTTTGGATAGATGTGACTGTATATGCTCAGATAACCCAACGGGTGAGACATGTCGATTGGAGCTCTGCGACCATCAACTTCGGGAATGCCTTTCTGTGGCGAAAGATCTCGGTGTTCAAGTGCTATGTGTCTGTAAAACTCCTCAGTCAACGACTGCCAGTCCAGATTGATGTCGGTGAAATCGAAATTGAAATCGATGTCGTTCATAAAGTCGAAGAAAGATGAGTTAGCCCCATCTTCGAAGCCACTGGATGGTAGCTGGGGCGCTAGCTGAGCATGGTCAGGCAGATCTGACTGTCGGGTTGGCGGAGTGATTTGTGCGACACTGAACGGGACGCTGGCCACATGTTCAGGCTCGGGTACAATCCGAGAACTATGTTTTGCCCACCATATGATTTGATATGGGATATTAGCGCTCATCCTCGCCCTAATCGGCGGCTTTGTGTCAGCCGTCTCGACAGCCTTAAACCATCCTAACCCTTGTGCTTCGATGGTCCGAATACCAGCAGCGAAGTGCTTGGTTACGCGGGCAGCATGCTCCTTGAGGTACTGGATGTAGCCTGCGATCATTTCTACAATCTCTTTGCAAGCCTGCAAGAGTGTGATCCTGGTCAGATCGTCTGGAGTTGTCGCGGCCAGATAGATCCCTATCGTTATTGATCGGCCGAGGTGGAGCTTAGGAAACACTGGCCAGTTGTAGACGCTCTCTGTTTCGGTGCTTGCATGTTTGGCAAGCTCGACAAGCACGGCAGTGGCTTTGCCGCGAATCTCATCGCAGCTGATATTGACCTCGCGCTCTGGCGAAGCGGCTCGACTTGGGCCTGTTCTAATGGCGAACGAATAAATTTGCAGCTGAACAGCGCACAGGGTAAGCTCGTGCCTTTTGGACCACGGCTCCCGATACTGAAGCCGAAGGGCCGCGACTTGGTTTTCGAACAGCATCATGAGTGAGCCTGGCCTTGGGTGCAAACCTGATATCATAGTATCGTCGTCTCCCAATGTTTTCACCCATTGATAAGCTAGGTGGGTGAGGCTAAGATCGAGAAGAAACGAGAAGGGTACGATCTTGCTGTCACCGCCAGCGACGGCTGACAATATTGCATTTCCTGGCATCATAGTCGGTGGTGTACCAAGTCTGTGGGCTAGGCTGGCGTCGAAATGTCAGTAAATGCAAGTGGACCATGTGGTCCTCAGCGGGTTGATGAGCTCCTATGGTTCCTGCAGGCAACCGTCGGTTGCCCTTCGTGTCTGTATTAGATGAGATACGTACCAAGTGTTGACGATGAAGCATCCGTACCAAGTCTTCATTTCAACCGTAGTCGCCGTGGCATACTCCTGCGTATTTTCTTCGAAATCACCCTTGCACAATGGCCGATGTAACCCCAGCTGATATCCAATATTTGTTGCAAGGCTGCAATACATCGGCGAAGGGTCATTGTGAGTTCGCTGGAATGGAAAAGGCCAAGCACACAGCAGGAGTAGAGCCTGCATGGTCTTCAGGCTCCGGCTTTGAGGCTCATACAGGTCAGCCGCAAGCTTTCTGACAGCATCCACCAGTGACGAGTAGGTTTCAGGCTGACTCTTTGTCACAATGGCCATTATTGTCCAAAGCAACAGTTTGTTCTGGTCGTACTCGAGTATGAACTCATCAAACTCCGGCAAGATTGGGAAGTAGCTGTGGTAGTCGGCATAATACCTGGACGCCTCAGTCAGCAGCTGTCATTCTGGTTCGAGAAGAGGTCCAGTCTTCAGTACCCTTCGATAAATGCTATTACGAGCTCGTCGGGGAGATGCACTTCTCCGAGTTTCTGGCCTGCAAGCTTGCTGTTTCCCAAAACTGGATTGTGTGGCAGACATTGGTCCCTTTGGCGCAAGTCACGTTTTGGTGAGTCTACTGCCTGCCCTCCCAGTACTACACCATCGGATCGTGTCAGTGGAGACGTGCCTGTTGGCACTGGTCCTGTTTGCTCATCGACGTTCGAGGAAGTGTAAGCAGGCGAGGTACTCGATGGCTGATTGCGTAAAGTTTGCACTTCTTTCTCGAGCGACTGCAAATACCTGTCTCGAATTGTCAACGGCTACACGATGATCGAAGTAATTCGAGCATCCTACTCTTTGTTGCTCTGTCGCCGGAAGGCCTTGTCGACCACGCAAGTCCTGCCAGCACGTCTGCATCTGCTGCAGCCTTGTGGGAGAGCATCCTTGGCATCACACTTCAACTAAAATGGTCGTCAGACGACCCATCGGATTCTAAAGGGCCAGAGGATGGTACCTTGAGCTGTCTGCAATTGGTGCACGTTGAGCCCTGGTAACAAAAGATATCAGCCTTTAGTGCAAGTTCAAGACTCTCGACGTGGGTGACTATCGTAGCACTGACCTTGGCAGTACGCCGCCGCCTGGTGTCAGAGCTGTCTCTCATCTTACCAGTGACAACAGTGACTTCCGGTCGTTCAGGCATTGGTGGCTCGTGATCCGTGAGGTGGGAGTAGCGTGTGCTGCCGAAGGCGCTAATCTGTCTTTTGATGATCTTCCAGCCAGACGTGCGGTCACAGCATATGTATCCGCCTACGCGTCCCCGCACAGCTTCTGCACTTTCACTGTATCTTCAGCCGGTGCAGGGTCAACAATATGTTCGCATGATCCGAGCTGACCTGGGTTGCGTTGCCTTGGTGGCTGGACATTGAAGGTGCGCATAAGCGAGATCGCTTACACAGTGTTGGTTTTGGCAGGTCTCCACACCATAGGTAGCAGTCGGCAGTACGGAGGTAGAGGAATGCGCCTCAGCCCCACTCGCCACGACAGAGACGGGCATCGAGAAAGAGCCTTGTGCATTCATAGCCGTGCGAGAAGATACAGTACCTACATTGTAGTGAGGTAGGTACCGCAATGTCCAACAGCGAACTTAGTTGCACTGCGAATCGGGCGATTGCGCTTATACAGTACGCAGGATATTGCTTCCCAGAAGTCGTGAATAGACATATAGGTTGTGCCATGACCTTTTCAACCGCCTTAAGATGGCACTACACTGAATCAAAAGCGCTACGGCATTTATTTTCTCCTCAACATTCTCCCCTCGTGTACACTGACCATGTCTTCCGATAAAAACGACACGTTCACAATCGAATTGTCGGCAAGTGCGGACTCACATTGTGAGTCTGCGAAAGCCGTGGAAGAGGAGCGTAGGCCCGAAGTTTCTCTGGGCAAGGCGATACGCAGGTGAGTAATTGGAAGCAAAGTCGTGATGAGAAACATTGCTCTGGATTTTTGGCTGATTTCGTCAATTGGCAGATATCCCAAAATCACGGCTTATGCCTTTGCACTGACGATTGGTATCTTGCTCTGGGGTGCGTCTCAATTGCACGATAGTGCTTTCTGGCCCGAGAGAACACCTAATGACCTTCTGCAGGGTACGATCTTGTTATTGTAGGGACCGTCTCATCTCTTCCAGCTTTCCAGTAGGTCTCGGACGTCGACGTAGACAATTTTCTTCTGCTAACGGTTAGCCAGGAAAGAATTCGGCGAACAGAGCGAAGACCGCTATATCATCCCAGTCGATTGGCTATCGGCGTGGGCAGTATCGACGGTCAGTCCTGTGTACCTTCTTCAACGAGAGTTAATGGGAATGAGTCTAACAGCATGCCAAGAACATCGGCCTAATGGCCGGCGCGGTGCTGTTCGGCTGGTTTCAGGACCGCTTCGGCCGCCGTATGAGCTTGATCGTCACCAGTCTGATTTGCTCGATATCAGTCGCCATCTGCTACATCTCGGACCTGCCTCCCGATATAAATGCTAAGAGAGGGATTTTCTTCCTGGCGAAGACAATCCAAGGATTTTCTGTTGGCGGGATAATGGTAACAATCCAGACTTGGCTCTCAGAGGTTGTGCCGACAGAACTGAGAGGTCCTCTTATGGCGCTGTTGCCCATCTTTAAGCTTGTTGGTCAGCTGTGAGTGCTACTTTTCAATGAAGCGCAAAGAAGGTGCGCTGGCTTGCTTCTGGAAGCTGTGCAGATTGATCGAGATGGCAGAGTCTGTGTTTCGCTGACGATTCTACCAGCATCGGCGCCGGGGTGAGCCTTGCCGTCGTAGATATGGACACAAAGCTCGCATACCGACTCTGCTTCGAAACCCAATGGCCATTCTCCGGCTTATTGACCGTAGCCGCGTTCTTTCTGCCAGAGTCTCCAATCTGGCTCCTAAGAAGAAAATTCCACGACAACGATACTGCAGCCCGCAAAGCCATGAGCCAACTCCACCGACACAACTCATCCTATGACTTCGAAGAAGTCTTCGCCGAGACGAAGAGGACCGTACAACTAGAAGTCGGTGAAAGGTCTTCCAAGAAAGAATCCTACCTGGCTTGCTTGAAAGGGACGAATCTTCGCCGGACCGTCATTGTGGTCTTCGCAGAGTTCATACCACTGCTGTTTGGTCTACAACTGCTCGGGTCCTCGAGCTACTTCTTGCAGCAGAACGGGATGGAGCCGAAGACGTCGCTAATCTTTCAGGTGGCAGGAGTAGCGTGCGGTATCATTGCCTGCTGCATTACCTTCTACACCCTGTCGAAGTTTGGTCGGCGGACTCTAATGATCATTAGCCTGGTGGGCATCACAATGTTGTGGGGTGCAGTTGGTTTTTGCGGGATCCGTCAAGATACTGCTGGTGCTATGTGGTAAGTTCAATCTCCGAGTCTCAAGCTTGCAGCTCATGACTGACATAATTTGTAGGTTTACAGCCGTTGGTATGTTGTTGGTCGTCGTCGCTGCAGGCATTGGTGTATGGCGTAAGTGCGCCCAACTATGAGATATCGAATAGGGCGAGGCTAACGTTCCATCCAGCTGCATCATATGCAGTCGCCAGTGAAGCATCCTCGTACAGCGTGCGTGCAAAAACGCAAGGACTGGGCTGGTTCGGGTACGGGCTGGGAACAATGGTTTTCGGACTCGTTATGCCTTATCTATACGTGAGTCCAAGCATCATCATGCCTTCGATTACCGTCACGTATCGATTCGATAGCTGACTCGTGCTTTCTCGCAGAACCCTGATGCCGCAGACCTTGGGTCATACACTGCCTTCGTATACTGCGTACTTTCCGGAGCCGCGCTGGTAGGGACATTCTTCCTCGTGCCTGAGATGAAGGGACGATCGCCTGAGGATATAGACAGGATGTTCGTGGCACGTGTCCCTACACGTGGCTTTTTACATTGGACGAATACCGGTGCTGCATCGGTCTGAAGTGCCTGCCGTAGGAGTAGTATAGCATGTTGAAGTCAATGCACCCTTCGCTCTGTGTTTCAATGGCAGTGGGAGGCGAAGTTATTGCCAGATGCTTCTCAAGCATACGATCTTGGAACACATGCTCGACCAGGTCGCGGCACCTGGCTCTAGATTGCATGCTGAAGTCGCGTGTCCAGCCGGCAGGCCATGTGGTCAGGAACCCGATCTGCTGTCGAAATCCGTATGCTATTCTTGAAGCTTCCCTGGCACACAAGGCATTTTTTCACACTGCGGTGCCTCTGTGCATGTGCTCAAAAGCAGAAGACCAGCCAGAGAGCGCCGAATCGCACACAAGCACACAAATCTGCTACTTGCCACTTCGTGGAGTGAAAACCGAGGAGACTTGCCGAAGGATTGCGTAACGCACGTAAGTGATGTCAGAACGCGGCTGATAATAGGTAGTGACATGTAGGCAACGAAATAACAAAAAGCAAGTCAGCATCCTGCAGATACGACGGGCAGGCGGTGGTTTTTGGCACGCCGAGCGTGCGTGTCTAGCTAAAAATAATAAGGTACCTACATTAAGGCTTGTGTTAGCGCGAAGGGCGAGGCGGAGTGTATAGTTCGCTACGAGCCAACCAGTTGCGAGGGTCGAGAATTAAGGGATCGTCCGTTCATGCACGGATGCCAGTCATTTGGGGGTGGTGTGAGACGAGCCCAGACGGGCGCCTCTCAACTTCTTATTATTACTTCATAACTACACCCTCTTTGCGCCCACCATTTGCGGGACAAGAGTATCTTCTTTCTTCGACTCTGTATCACCAGGGATACCACCATTTACACCCATCTCGCGGCTTTGAGACATTCTTGCACGCTTGCATACCAGCGGAGACTTCCTCACAACGCGATTCAGGAGTAAACACACGACCTTGAACATCTTAGTCCAAAGGCGGGAACAATGGCTGTAAGTGGAACCCAGAATACTCCATGTGAACCGTGTACCAAGCGACAGCGATCATCATTGAGATCTTCACATCTTCTCAACAGCAAAGACCCTAGCTGACCAGCGCGACGATGCAGTACAACAATGGTTACGGCGGCGGCTACGGCCAGTCAAACCCTTACGACAATGCGCCTCCACCTCAGTATGGTATGTTGACACTGGACGTTTTCCACTGTCAGTTGGCCATTTATTCACACTCTCCCAGGCCAACAACCCATGGAAATGCACGACATGGGCAACGGTCAGCCCCAGAACCCCTACGGCGAACAAGAGCAGCGTGACCCGAATGCCATCCTGAACGACTGCCGCGCAGTCGGCCGCGCCATTGACGACCTCGAATCCCGCCTTGCATCTCTCCAACGCAGCCAGCGCCAATTCATCTCGTCCTCCGGCGGCTCCAACAAGGAAGTCGACGCCCTCAGCGCAGACATCATGAGCGGTTACCGCGGACTGGCCGATCGCGTCAAGCGCATCAAGTCCCGGCCCGAATCGCAGGACGGTCGCAACAAGCCTCAAGTGGACGCGCTGGACCGTCGCATTCGCAAAGCCATCAACTCCTACCAGCAAGTCGAGAGCCAGTTCCGCAAGGATGTGCAAGAGCAGCAGCGCAGACAATTCTTGATCGTGCGTCCAGACGCGACGGAAGACGAGATCAGAGAGGCTACATCAGAAGGCGCGGATACCCAGATCTTCCAGCAGGCGCTCATGAACTCCGATCGTAGGGGACAGGCTCAGAGCGCTCTGTCCAACGTTCGCCAGCGTCACGCCGCTATTCAACAGATCGAGAAGACTATGCTCGAGCTGCAGCAGTTGTTCCAGGATCTCGACGCCATCGTCGTCCAGCAAGAGCCCATGGTGCAGAATGTGGAGCAAAAGGCCATGGACACCCACGAGAACTTGGAGCAAGGCAACGTTCAAGTCGACCGAGCGATCGTGAGCGCCAGGGCTGCGCGCAAAAAGAAGTGGATCTGCTTCGGTATCTGCGTTGCCATTATCTTGGTCATTGTGATCATTATCCTTATCTGGGCTGGTGTTACTGGTAAATTCGTAAGTTGAGCCCATTATGTCTCTCGCGCCGCAACAAAGCACTAACTATTCTACAGAACAGCGGTGGCAACAACAACGGCAACGCAAACTAGGCGTATTACCAAGGCTTACAAGCAACCACACCACCTTCTATCGGCCCAATGCTCCTCGCCTAGGCCATATTTGCGATACCACGCGGCTCAGCTATGCTCACAGTCTAGCTGGCCTTCTTTTCCTTTACAGAACTACACCGGCTGCTACCATTCCCTTTTTTGATTCACCCAGGGCGCAGGAACGTACTTGGAGACGAAAATGACTTTCGTCTGCCTTATTGCTTTTGACTCGTTGTTTTTCTTCGGCATTGACTGTTTCTTTTGTGTACTGTACCAAAAAGGAGAACTAGCGCAGGCGTTGTGTGGTCTATTAAGATGACATTCGAATTCGATTTTCACTACCTTTCCGTGTCATTCCCGTCTCCTCTCAACATTCATGTCAGCATTCAGACCTCATCTCGACCATGAGGTAAGGCTCTAAGTGAGGTCACCCAGCGCCATCTGCCCTCTCTAACCCTCAACTTCCACCGCCCTCGCCTCGCTCAAATCAGGCATCCATCCCTTCGGCCTCTCCGCCCCACGCACCGTCAATCCATACAGAGCCCTCTCCACCTTTTCAACACTCTGCCTCATCACCTCAGCCTTCTTATCGCAGTCTTTCCCAAAAGGACCCGTGCCATTGGTATTAAGCGACTCAAGCGCAGCACGCAGCGCCCTCAGATCAGTGAGAACATTCCGCTTCGACGAGGCAGAATCAACTTCCATACCGCCCTCCTCACCTCGCTGCTCAGGCGACGGCAACGCTCCACTAGTCGCCATAGCAGTGATGGCAAACCTCATGAGCTCACCCGTCATATCATAAAGCCCAAGCACATAATCCTCAAAACTCAACTCAACGCCAGGACCTTCGGGGTCGAGAGCGCGGATTTTCGCGCAGGCTTCTTCGTACGTCAGCAGGGAAGCGGTTGTCAGGTAGTGTTCGAAGGACGCCGCTTCGATGTACTCCTGGTTGCCGCCGGAGACTTGGCGCGCGTAGCGGTGCGTGTTGAGGGCTTGCACGTCGCGCGAGATGGAGGCGTAGGCGCTGCTGATGGTGGCGTAGTAGGGGGTGTTGGATTTGGTTATGTGCGGTGGGAGGGGGGCGGAGAGGGTGCGGAGGCTGGGGTTGTTAGTTGGTTGTTGGTGCAGTGGAAGGTCTTGTTGTTGGGTTTCTTTGGGTGGTGTTTGGTTTTGCCACTTCATGGGAGAGGGATTTACCGTTGGAGTGTGAAAATGCTGGATTTTGTGTTAGCTATCTAATCCAGAAGCGATTGGTCTCATGACCAGAATCAGAAGAGCTTACATCTTCTTCGATGCAGCAGTGATATCTCTAGAAGCCTTGATGATGCGCTCTCGGCGATCGTGATGCTCGTCGAGCTCTGCGCGGAAACCCTCAAACATGGGCATGAAAGGAGACTGGCTGGTGGCACTGGTACTGCTGTCTTGCTCGGCCATGGCTGCGTGTGTTCGTTTGACGCCCATTGGAGTATGGCTTCGACTGCGCCGGAGTAATGATACGTTGCTGGTGGTTGATATGCTTGTTTTGCGTCACGCCTGGCCTTGTCGTCTGTGAATCCTGACGTTTTGCGAGATGGGATTTCCGCGTCGGGTTTTGTCAAGTTTCACAACCACCGACTTCGTGTCGCCGACCACAACAGCTGCTTCTGCGCGACATCGAAACTTGTAATTTGATCTACGCAAGACGACGCATGTCGCGATGACCTGCATTTCTGGACGACGACGATGGTCCATTATTAGTATACTGCTGGCGATATGACTGCGCCTGCCCTCTGGGTCCTGGGTCGAACATCACAAGAAACGTTGTCCGGCATCTGGCAGTGCCATGCGACAAGAGGGTCAACTGCGTTTTCATCGCAACACCGTCATGGCTTAAGTGGAACGACCAAGGAAGCCAAATACATATTGGAAGCCTCGATGTTTCGCGGGCTGTGAATATGGACCACGTAACCCACCACCTTCTTTCACACTGCCTCGCATCAACGGTCAGCAAGTGGGTTTTGTGATCATGACCTTTGTCCAAGCAAACGACTTAAGCGATGTGTTCAGAGCTATGCCAACACTTGAATGCCCAGACGCCACTTCATCATGTTTGTGCTTCAAGGCAAAAGGCGTGTTAGGTGAATGATCACTGCAGCTTCCAGGTCGAGCATATAAATCCAGAGCAGCTCTGCTCTCAATCCTTACCTTTAACCCAACTCCCCCAGCCAGAAGAGTACCTACTGAGATCCATTGCTCTAACGAACGATTCCAACACCAAAGATGCATCCCATTCTGTGCCTCCTCGCCGTCCTCTCTCTCACCTACGCCCATCCCACTCCCCAAACCTCCCAGCCATGCAACGCTCTAATCGAAGAAACACCCTGGCACATCTCTGACATCAACGTCTTCAACGCCGCCGCAGCTTCCCCATCCGGCTCCTCAGTCAGCTTCAACGTCGCCGACACAAACCCCGGCCTCGAGTTCGAAACGATCTGTGGAATCTCCATGCCGGCTGGCACTGGCGCCAGACCGGAGGAAGCAGGAGGCTGGCACCCGTGCACGAACGGACGAGTGGCCTTCTTGTACACACCTGGTAATCTTCAGGTCAAGAGGAGTTATCTTGACGATTGGTAGGTTTTCGAGTTCCTCTGTAGGTCTATGAGACATCTGCTAATACTTTTCCTCGCAGTCTGGGCAGTCCTCCATGGAACGTAGGCATCTTTTTTGGTAATGCGAATACCAACTTCCAAGTCTCTTCGACGACTGGTGGAGAGGTCTGGAGTCAGACGGATATGATCATGCCGATCACATCGCAGAGTTCTTAATATTGAAATTGAATGGGAATGCTATGATCGGAAGATAAGGTAGCTTCTCGGAGGCTGCTTGCGAGTCGGTACAGATCAAGGCGTTTTTGTTTCCTTTCTTTACCTCTGCGATCTCTTTCATGAACGTGTAATCTGGTCAAAATCGAACTAATCGATTGGGTAGAACTGATCAATCGCAGCGTGTGACTCGAGGTTTATTTTCACTCTAGCTTACGATCGACGACTCTTACAGTCGTCCAATGCAATGTCACATTTCGAAAGCAAATCAATCATAGGGAAAGAAACTCTCACAGGATAACCAGGTAGTGTGAAGACATGGTTTTGTAAGGCTGCGAAATGTATCGAATGCACATCATCTGCCCCGCCAATTTCGCGGGGCAACTTTGTTGAAGGTGAAGTTGGCAGCTTGAAGCCTGACGACGTCAAATTAACAATTGTTTACCGCCCTGCCACAGAAAGTCGACCTTGCACCCGATACGATCCTCTGGAACTCTAGAAGTTGTCGGCAAATCTCCAATACCATCATGTCCGGCGAAGGAAGCGGACAGCCGCAAAAGAATGCAGACAACAAGGGCAAATCACCCGCGACGGACGGTGAAGCAGCCATGGTGAAGGACTCAGGCGCAAAGAATGTCGCACCGGCACAGGATATCCAGCAACTGCTGCAGCAACTCGCTTTGAGCCAAGGTCCCAAACCAGAGGGCAAGAAACAGGAGGACTACAAGTTTTGGAACACGCAGCCCGTACCCAAATTCCAAGAGCCCAACCTCTTGCAGACGACCGACGGCGGCGCGAAGGAGGGTCCCATTCTGCCCGATCACATCTGCAAGGCCAGCGCGAAACCGGAGCCTGCGAAGCTGCCGGAAGGCTTCGTCTGGGATCTTCTGGACCTCGATGACGCGGCGGAGATTCAGGAATTGTATGACTTGCTGTACAACCACTACGTCGAAGACACCGACGGCTCATTCCGCTTCAACTACTCCATCGGCTTTCTCAAGTGGGCTCTCAAGCCTCCAGGATGGAAGAAGGAATGGCACATTGGCGTGCGCGCAAAGTCCGCGCAAGAAGGCAAGAAAGGCAAGCTGGTAGCCTTCATCTCCGGCGTGCCCGCGAGTCTCAGAATCCGCCAGAGCAAAGTGAACGCTGTGGAAATCAACTTCCTCACCATCCACCGCAAGCTGCGCTCCAAGCGCCTGGCCCCCGTCCTGATCAAGGAAGTCACCCGCCAATGCTACCGCAACGGCATCTACCAAGCCCTCTACACCGCCGGCACTCTGCTCCCCACCCCCGTCACGACCTGCCGCTACTTCCACCGCTCCCTCGACTGGCCGCACCTGTACAAGACCGGTTTCAGCCATTTGCCCCATCGCTCCACCGAGGCCATGCAGACGCGCAAGTACTTCCTGCCCTCCAAGACGTCGACTAAGGGTCTGCGCCCCATGAAGGTTGAGGATGTGCCTGCCGTCAAAGACCTGCTGGTCCGCTACCTTAACCGTTTCCATCTGAAGCAAGAGTTCTCAGACGAGGAGATCGAGCATTTGCTCTGCTCGGCTGCTGCTAAGGATGTTGTGTGGTGTCAGGTCGTCGAGCAAGATGGCAAGATCACTGATTTCATCTCATACTACCTGCTTGCAGTAAGTCTTCCCCGAAACCTTTCATCCGTAACCAGAGATCCAAAGGAGAATACGAAGAAGGGGCGACGAGAAAAGAGAAGAAAAGGCACTAACACCACACCCCCCAGTCCACCGTCCTCAAAGCCAGCTCAACCGAAACCATCCGCGCCGCCTACCTCTACTACTACGCGTCGGAAGCCGCCTTCGCCCCCGGCCCCGCCGAGCAAGTGCAGCAAGCGCTCAAAACCCGCCTGGACGAACTGGTCCACGACGCGCTCGTGCTGGCGAAGAAGGACGGCTTCCACGTCTTCAACGCGCTCACGCTGCTCGACAACCCGCTCTTCTTGCGCGATCAGAAATTCGAGCCGGGCGACGGCAAGCTGAATTTCTACCTGTTCAACTGGCGCACGCCCACGCTGGGCGGGGGCGTGGATGAGAATAACCAGATTGATAGGTCGAAGATGGATGGGGTTGGTGTTGTCATGCTGTAAGTAGAGGGAGGTTCTGGATAGAATATATTGAAAGTGGAGAATCTATGATATGTTCTGTCCTGAGATGGTTTCGAAAAATTGTCTCGTCTTCTTGTGCTACTGCTTTTGCCTCATGTGCAGCGGTGTATCTTTACATCTTGAAAAATAAATGAGCTCAATATAGAATGCAAGGCCCATGAAACAAACAAACAACCAAATCTATGCTACTGTACAGTTGAGAGCGATGGCCAACCTCGCGCCATTTCACTCCAATGCTGCCTTTGCCGCCACAAAATCGCGTAAATCCCTCCATGATCACAGCGAGCGGTCTCCCCTCATGTCGGATCGCCGGCGTTAGGCATCCAAAATGTCTCCGGGGACATCTTCATATATCATACACACAAAACCCCATCCGCCCCTCGAGCCCGGTCACGTCTCTTGGGTGGATCGAGGGACTGGCTTCCTCTCCTTCATCTCTACAAGTTCAAAAAGCCGCCAAGCTACGTTTACTTCTTGTTCTTCTCGGCCCTCTCTTTCTCGTGCTTGGCAACGAGCTCCTTCTGCAGCTGCATAGGCGCGGGCGCGTAGTGGCTGAATTCCATGGAGAACTCGCCCTTGCCCTGAGTGGCGGCGCGCAGCTGGGAGGAGAAGCCGAACATGCTGTTGAGGGAGCAGTCGGCGGTGAGGGTGAAGTCCTCGGGGCCGACCTCGGTGTCGTTGATAGTGGCGTTGCGCTTGTTGAGCAGGCCGACGATGTTGCCCTGGAATTCGCTGGGCGCCGTGATGACCGTCTTCATCAGCGGCTCGAGCACCTGCGGGTTGGCCTCGTTGAAGGCCTTGCGGAAGGCCTGCTGCGTGGCGTTCTTGAATGCCAGTTCGGACGAGTCCGTCATGTGCGTGGCTCCGTCGTTGATTTGCATGTAGGTTCCGAGCACTTTGTGGCCGAGCATGGGGCCCTTCTCGGTGATGGTGTTGAAACCCTTCTCGCAAGCAAGCAGGAACTTCTCGGAAATGGTGCCACCGGTGATCTTCTGCTCGAACTGGTTCTCGGCGAGCTGGCCGGTGGGCTCGAGGTATCCGACGACGCGGGCGAAGTCACCAGCACCACCGGTCTGCTTCTTGAGAGTGTGGTCGAAGGGCACGCGGGACTGGATGGTCTCGCGGTATGCGACCTGGGGTTGACCAGTGACGACCTCGACCTTGTACTCGCGCTTCATGCGCTCGACGTAGATGCTCAAGTGGAGCTCACCCATACCGGAGATAATGGTCTCACCGGACTCGGCATCGTTGTGGACGCGGAATGTCGGGTCCTCACGCTGGAAGCGAGAGATGGCCTTGGAGAAGTTGGGGGTGTCCTTGGTGTGCTTGGGGGTGATGGAAAGCGAAATGACAGCATCGGGAACGAACATAGAGTTCATAGAGTAGCCGAGGCCACCTTCAGTGAAAGTGTCACCGGAAGCACAGTCGACACCGAACACAGCGCAAATCTCACCAGCACCAATCTCCTGTACTTCCTCCATCTCGTTAGAATGCATGCGCACAATACGAGGCACCTTAACCCTCTGACCAGTACGGGCGTTGAAGACGTTGGCACCCTTCTTGATGGAACCTTGGTAGACGCGGATGTAGGTGAGCTGGCCGAAGTTTGACTCTTCAAGCTTGAATGCAAGGCCAACGAAAGGAAGGCTGTTGTATGAAACAAGCTTTACAGGAGTCTCAGAGCGCTTGCGGTCAAGTGCAAGGTTCTCGACTTCGGCGGGGTTGGGGAGGTAGTCGACGACAGCATCAAGCATAGGCTGAACGCTCTTGTCGGCGAGCGCAGAACCCATCAAGACAGGCGAGAACTTCAAACCAATGGTGGCGCGGCGAATGGCAGCCTTGATCTCCTCGGGCGAAGGTGTACGCTCGTCGAGGAAGATCTCAGCAATGTGCTCATCAACATCCGCGAGGGTCTCAATCAAGAGGGCTCTCTTCTCCTCCGCGAACTCCTTCAGGTCCGCAGGGCACTCGTCTTCGCGGACAATTTCACCATTCTCGCCCTCCGAGTAGACTGCCTTCATCCTGATGAGATCGACGATACCCTTGAATTCGTTCTCAGCACCGATGGGGATTTGAACAGCGGCAGCAGGAATCTTGAGCTTCTGGGTGATACCGTCGACCGCCTTCCAAGGGTTGGCACCGGCACGATCCATCTTGTTGACGAAGCTGATACGGGGAACGTTGTAGCGCTTCATTTGTCTGTCGACAGTGACAGTCTGACTCTGCACGCCAGAGACAGCGCAGAGAATCATGACAGCACCGTCCAGAACACGGAGGGCACGCTCGACCTCGATGGTGAAGTCAATGTGGCCAGGGGTATCAATCAAGTTGAAGTGGTATTTCTCGTCCTTCAGCTCGCCAGTAACAGGGTCCGGAGTCTTCTTGATCCAGTCACAGAAAGTCGCGGCAGACTGGATTGTGATACCCTTCTCTCTCTCCAAGTCCATGCTGTCCATCTTTGCACCAACCGCATCTTTGCCGCGAACCTCGTGAATATCCTTGATACGTCCAGTGTAGAAGAGCACACGCTCTGTCGCGGTAGTCTTGCCGGAGTCAATGTGCGCGGCAATACCGATGTTCCTGACTTTGTCCAGACGAGCGGCCTCCTTAGGGTCGAGGTTCTGCACAATGGCATCTTGCGTGAGGTTGCTAGGGTCGTGGGCAGCGGCTTCCTGGATAGCGGCGGCGGTGGACTGCCATCGTTGGCTCTGGTATTGTACTGTGCGAGGAGCGAACTTGGACGCGGTTTGAAGGCGGTTCGCAGGGAGGGCGGACGAGGCGAAACTCCTGCGGCAGGCGGCCCATTCGGCGTTGCGCAGGGCAGAATGGCGCAGAGCGTTGCGCGCGAGGGCGGTGGCTCGCATTGTCAAACGAGTGAATCAACGACAAGTCGCTGAAAATGAAAGGAAACCGGGATGGGATATTATGTATTGAATGGAATGGAGAGACTTATAATTTTTTGGGTTGACTTCCCCCATAAATCCACAATACACTTTACGATCGTCCTGACCGGCGGCGGAGAGAGCGTGATGCGATGTGCTGGAACCCCATACAAATTCTGTACTCACGTATACGCGTGTTCCTTTGGCCAAACTTTCACCGAGGCCGGCGGCGACTTCCGTCAAGTTATGAGCAACAGAGTCTCGTCATGGACTTTTTTTGATTGATCAGCGCGTCAGCCCTTGGTGAACAGTAGATAAGCCCTGGCAAGTATATCATGAGGTGAAGTCGTCAATACAAGAACACCACCTACAAACAAGAAAGATGGCAGACGGTAAGATCAAGTGTGTCGTAGTAGGAGCTGGCCCAGTCGGTGCCTTAACCGCACTCTATGCTGCTCGTCGAGGCTGGCAGGTCGAGGTATACGAACTCCGAGGAGGTAAGTGAATGTAGAAAAAGAAATATCAGAGTCAAGATGACATTATCGTACCGTGTACTGACACATGCAAGACCTTCGAGATGCCTCGACAACTCCCCTCAACTTCACCAAATCGATCAATCTCGCCCTCTCTGAGCGTGGTATCAATGCCATGCGCCACTCGGATTCGCCAAAACTCGTCGATGCCGTTCTCTCAGAAACGATTCCTATGCATGGCCGAATGATCCACGACAAGGACATCAAAGGGAATCTGACCGAAGAGCCACAGCAATACGACGTCCACGGCCGCTTCATTCGTGCCGTAGACCGCGCTCATCTCAACAAACTCCTGCTAGACGAACTCGAAGGCCTGTCTAACGTCCAGCTGTTCTTCAACCACAAACTAACAGGAGTCGACTTCAACACACGCAAAGCATGGCTGGAAAGGAAGAAACAAGGCTCACACCAAACCGCCGACGGTGCCCAAGAAGACCAGAACCGACAACCTCTCACAAGACCGCAAGAATTCGAAATCGACTTTGACCTCATCCTAGGCTGCGACGGCGCCCACAGCTCCGTCCGCTACCACATGATGAAATACGTCCGCATGGACTACTCCCAGACCTACATCGACACGCTGTGGTGCGAGTTCCGCATCCCACCCGCCAGCGAAGTGGACCAACCCTCCCCCTCCGCAACAGACGGCTTCGCCACCTCGCCCAACCACCTACACATCTGGCCCTCTTCAGACAAAATGTTCATCGCCATCCCCAGCACCGACAAGTCCTTCACCTGCACCCTCTTCGCCCCGGCGGCGACCTTCGCCGAACTCGAAAAATACCCCAACTCCATCCACGACTTCTTCAACGCTCACTTTCCCGGCGCCACCGCCCTCATCCGCCCCTCCGCCCTCCACGCCCAATTCACAACCAACCCGCACCTCCCGCTCATCTCCCTCAAATGCTCCCCGCACGTCTACCCCACCGGCGGCGGCGTCATCCTCGGCGACGCCGCACACGCCATGCTCCCCTTCTACGGCCAAGGCATGAACGCGGGACTCGAAGACGTGCGCGTCCTCTTCTCGCACTTCGACGCCGCCCCTTCACAAAACCTGGCCGGTTTCCAATCCGCGCTGCAAGCTTACACGCGCGAACGCGTCCCCGACGCACACACGATCAACGACCTCGCGAGCGCCAATTACTGGGAAATGCACGCGGGCGTGCGCTCGCCTCTGTACCTGGCGCGGAAAGCTATCGAGGAGTTCTTGTCGGACAAAGTCCCCTCGAGCGGGTTTCGCACGCAGTATGCGCGCGTCTCGTTTAGCAATCAGAGGTACTCGGAGGTGCAGGCTGCGGTGCAGAGGCAGGCGACGGTGCTGGTGAGGGGGATTGTGGGGGTGGCGATGGGGCCGGTGCTGGGGTGGGCGGCTTGGTGGGCTTGGAGGTGGAATCGCGCGACGGGGATGGGGAGGGTGGCTGTTAAGGGGGGTGTCGGGTTGGGGGCTTGGGTTGGTGCGGTGGTGGAGAGGGTTGGGAGGGTGTTTACTTGAGAGTCTTTTGTATGAGATGATGAGGTAGAGGTAGATGACTGATGGGGAAGACGAGAACAGCTCGCGTTGACGCGAGCGGAAAGCAGAAGTGTAAGAATAAGGCCTGCACATTCTTACGTGTTTGTATATATAATCTATAGATCCTCCCAGGGAGACGAAGAAGATAGAGATGAAAACTCCCACTCAACCCCCTTGCATCTCTGTTCCCTCTATCGCCTCTCCACCAACAACACATGAATAGCAGCATAGCCCATGACCAAGAAAACGCCGCAAACTATAGCGAGGCCGACGACGTCGCGCCAGAGCGCGAGGACGTTGAAGCCGAAACTGCTCAGAATCGCCGAGCCGGGGACTTCGATGTCCAGGCCGTACTTCTTGTCGATCAGGGAGAGGTAGCGGACTTCGTTGACGATCAGGCCTTCGAAGCCGTAGTGGAAGATGGAGAGCTGGGAAGGCTGTGTTAGTGAAGGTCTTTTGAGGAGTGAAGGGGAGAAGGGATTTTGTTGTGTGAAACTTACCGATTGCAACCACAGCAGTGCCTTGGGAATTGTCTCGTGGTTCAGCAGGAAGCCGCCGAAGAGGAGGGAGAATAGCATGACGAGCACGCCGAGAAGGTTTGCGACGCCCTGGTTTCGCACACAAATTCCGATGAAAAGGCAGATCATGGCGGCGGCGAGGTTGAAGAGAACGAGGAAGAGCATGAACTTGAAGAACTCGGGCGCGGTGGGCACGAGGCCGGTCATGGGATAGACGATGCAGCCCATGATGATCGGCGGGCAGATGCGCAAAGGCACGATGTCGAAGACGACTTTGGCCAGGTAGTACGCAAGAGGGTTGTAGTATCCCTTGGCGCGCTCGCGGACGAAGAGGAGGCGTTCAGGGGCGAAGGTGGTGAGGGATGTCAGGGTGGAGAAGCCGAAGAGGGCGAGTAGGAAGAAGAAGAATCCGAGGCGGTTCTGGAAACCCTTCAAGTCGTCGGTCAGGCCGTAGAAGAGGAAGCCAAGGAAGACTGCCAGCACGATGGCGATGGCGTAGTGGGTCAGCATGAGCATTGGGTTGCGGTACAGATTGCGCCATGTACGGCGAGACAGGATGGCGAATTGGGTGTGAATGAGGGGCTTTCGGTAGCCACGAACTTTCCCGTTCGCCGTGCCATTGGGAGTGAGGAGAGGACCGCCGTTGGATTCAGAGGCCGTGGATACAGCTGACTGAATGTCGGAATGCAGTTCGGATTTGACATCAGATGCTTCATAGGATGAGACAAGGACATCGAGGTTTGTGTTTCCACTGGCGTCAGGTGGGAGGTCGTGGGTGTCTTCGTTGATAGAAGAGGCTTGCGCGGTCTGTCTCGCCATCTTGACCCATTTGCTCTTGTCGGCGTCCTTGTCCAAGATGCTATCGCCGTCGCTTCGCACGCTGGCAGGCGTGGCAGCGTGGTCGGTGCTCTTACGGCTGTAGAGTTGTCTCTCCTGCTGTTGGCGGATGCTTGTCTTGCGCTTGTTCTTGGGCCTGTTCGCACTGCCAATGGATCCATCCTCTATGCTGGGGTTGCTGATGATACTGGGAATGCTCTTTACAGCCATGGTGGAGCTGGCGACCGTGGCTCTTCCATCGTGATCGTCTGTGTATTGTTGGGCTTCCTCAGGGATCGGGTTGTCAGGTCTGCTCGCGTGCATTGTCAGGTCGACCAGGTAGTCAGCAATGTTGAAGCCGGGCGGGCAAGAGTAGCCAATGTTATCAAAGTAGCTCTGGCACTTGTGGAAGGGTCCGCTGTAAACCGTACGGCCCTGAGCGAGCAGACACAGTTGATCGAACAGTGCAACGATGTTTGAGCGAGGCTGATGAATAGTGAAGACAACAGTGCGGTTGTACGACTTGACTAGCGTGACAAGGCATTCGATAACGTTGAAGGCGTTGTATGCATCCAGACCAGATGTTGGCTCGTCCAGGAATAGAATGCTTGGGCTCGTGACAAGCTCGCACGCGATACCGACTCTACGCTTTTCACCACCCGAGATACCGCGGCCAGAACCCTCTTCCGAGCCAATGAGCTGGTGACGGATGTGGTAGATGCCCAGTTGTTTCTCAACATCCTCGACTTTCTGTGCTTTGACGGCCCAGCTCATGTCTTTTGGCAGTCTCAGTAGTGCAGAGTCCATGATAGTCTCGTGGACAGTGAGAGTCGGCAGCATAGTATCGTCCTGATCCACAAAGCCAATAGCACTGCGGAAGTCATCGTCGGAGACCTTCTCACCGTTGACCCAGAAGTCGCCAGTGGCAGCGCCACGCTTATTCTTGCGAGCCAGGATATCAAGGAAGGTCGTCTTACCAGCACCTGATGCACCCATAATCGCCATCAGCTCGCCAGGGTGGACTGCGCCGGAGATACCAGACAGAATCTGCTTGCCCTTAAGATGATAAGAGACATTCTCAAAGAATAGAGCGGCGGGCTTGTGGTCCGCAAGGAGCTTAGCCGCATCGTCCTCTTCTTCTTCACCGAGCTGAATCGGGCCGTAGCGTCTGTTGTTGCGGCGGGAAAGGAAGAAGACGATCAGAATGACTGCCACGACAAAAAGCGCGCATCCTGCAATGACACCTGCAATAAGTGGTGTATTGATCTTCTTGACCGGGCGTTCATATCCAGGAACTTCGGTCTTATGAAGACACTCTCCACTGCCGCACTTGAGCGTAATTGACTCGTCGCCAAAGATGTTTTGAATCAAGCCGTTCATGGCAGGCTCAGAGAATTTGCTTCCATCAGACTTGGAGCCACCTTCGGTGCTGACAGAGCTGAAGCTTGCAGGTCCCTTGATCTCTTGGTCCAAGAAATCGCCGATGTCCACGCTGCCGTCCTCTCCGCAGAGGAATCGGTCGGGAATGCATGCGCATTGAATGTTCTTGCACTTGTAATTTGTCGTGTTCCTTGTTTCGGTTGCCTCGGCGCTCCAATCGCATTCATCCAGGGAGCAGTAGAAGCTTTCCCTCTGATCAACCCAGAACTGAAAGTTGCAATCCTGTCGCTCTGCATTACAGCTGAACGTTGCTTGTGCCTTCTTATCCTTGAGCTGGTCCATAATCTTGCGATTCGTGATGTCGCAAATCTGATAGTTCTCGTTCACAACCAGACCCTCGCGGTAACAGACTCCGTCCTCTCCGTTGGGCATCATGGCATTGCATGCATCGTTGGTTTTGCAGACATTACAGTTGATCCCTTCCCATCCTTCGTGACATTCACACTCTTTTCCTTCTCTTGGCAGCCTATCCTTGCCTTCTGGGAGCGAGCCACAGAGCGGCTGGCTACAATCATCTCCGCCGAAACCTGAGGGACATGAGCACTTGCCGCTGCTCTTGGTGCAGTTCGCGAACTGCAAGCAGGTGAAGTCGTCGAGGTTGCAGTTGAAGCAGGGAGGGCAGTCGGATGGACGGTCGCCGTAGATGGAGAGGTAGGGATCAGAGGCGAAGAGAGCTTCGGATCGAACAAAGGACTTGGAGGAGCTTAAGCTAACATCGGCGAGTGTGTAAGGCAGTGCCAGCAGTGACGCGAAAGCCACTGCTGCACTTGTTGCTCGCCACATTGCGAGTGTGTATATGAGGTGTAGTCGCAGGCACCAGGCCGTCGGCGATACGTATGAGGACAGGGTTCAAAGGCCGTTTACTGCATGGGGTTGGCGGGTATGGAAGATGGCAGGCAATGAGGCAATGTCACAGAGCTTGGAGATGACTGTGTGGTATTGGAGGCGTGGAGGTAGCGGTAAGAGAGAGATAGAGAGACAGGCCTCGGGGATGGTAGAGAGATAGAGCATGTCATGCCGGCCTTGGTATCTTCCGTCCCCGCCACCTCGTCTCGTTAGCGCTTGGAGGTATGAAGCTCGCTTGTCGGTAAACAGACGCCGACGATCCGCCACGTGGGCAAATCTCCATGCTTCGAAGCATGCCTGAGATATGAAGACTTCCACCCTCGTCCCGTTCACTGCGGGAATGTCGTTGCAAGGCGATGAGCAGTTACATATCGCGGCATCTGCAAGACTTGTACTTCCACACATAGTGCTTACCAACGTCCCGAGGCTGTTATGAACATGTTGGACACGCTTCACCAGCAACATCGCATGCAGCTACGCCATCACCCAGTACCGACATGTATGTCCTTGCAATGTCACTCGCCGGAACACTGATGTCCAACGATACAACAATCCAGCCTACAACTGGTATGAAGATACTTCCATGGCTGTGCAGTTGTCTCAAGGTAACAAGGCATAGTGCAAGCACTGAAGATCGCCTAATGCCTGGCTCAGCTCACGCATGCAGCCTGCAGGGCCTTTTGCCATACATCGTCACAGCCTTCTGTCATATTGGTAGAGATAGCTGAAATACTCATCAGTTTGTGCAACCGTAACTCTATCACTCTCCAAGCCTCGCGGTGCGGCTGACTTCCTTCTGTCATGGACACTTTTATATGACCTGTCCTGGCAGTCGACTTCTTCGTCAGAGCATTTGAACAACGAATAAATATTACTATGGCTGCGCACTCCCCACATCTGTCACCCTCCTATTCCACTTCCACATCAACGGATGCAGCTGATGAGACAGAGGGGTATGAGATGCCCCAGAGATCTGAAAGCATGATGTACGACCGCTCGTGGCCTCGACTAGCACTCAAAGGTGAGAACTGACCACATTGCCGACCCTTAGCTTTCGACCGTCCACAATGCCGCTTATACAACACGAGCAGGTCATTTTCTTCAACGTTACACCTGGCGGGCTCTGGTCGGGAGTTGTGTGCCGATTATCCTGGCTGTGTATTTTGTCTCATTTGGATGCTCTTTCTCCGCGACTCCGACTGTCCCTTTGGTATTATCTTGGTGTCGCTGGCAGTCGAACGGTTTACTATTCCTGGTTCATCCTCGGTGTTATTGGCTTGACCTTAGCGAGTACGGTCTCCTTGGGGTGGAGGCTAGCATGCTTATGACCGCGTTCTGGGGTGCTCCTGATGCCTGGCATGTTATTTTGCATGGGGATCATTGGTGGAGTGGTCCTGACGGATGGTTGGATGCAGTCAAGTGCCATTTTCAAGATGCCGTACGAACGCAGACGTGGACGCCTTCAACATACCCCACCGATTGTGGTGGGTTCTCGCTGCTCCTTCTATTGTGCTGTTTGTAGGGTTGCCTCTTTCAGGCTTGAGTATGGAGTTGCGGTCGGCTTCCGCGAGACTGGGCCATCCAATGATGACCGGCCGAAATTGGTCTAATTTTAATGATCGTTCGAGGTAGTTGGTCTTGCTGTTGCTCACAGTGCCTGGAGTCTTGCCGCGCCTGCGCGAGTTCCGGCCTTTGGCGTTGTATTTGGTGATGAAGGATCGACTCCGACGACCCTATTTTCCGTTGTTTCATTCAGGGATAACGATCTTGATGCTGAGCAGGGTGGCGGAAGACATTTTCCTTGGCCCTCAAACCACTGCTCCATTCTCTGGCAAGGCGTGGGGTATGGTTGTGCGTTACACTGTACTGTTGTTCAGAGGTGGAGGATTTCACTATCCTTAGTCGTCGGAATGGCTCCGTGCTTTTGCGAGAGTATGGCTTTCTACGATGTTGATGGGTACCGAATTCAGCTACGGAATCAATCAATGGCCCGGTCAGTGCTCTAAATTACGGGGCTGTCGCGGAGCTGGGCTTTTCGGATGACTTTACGGTGGCCTGGTCAGCTCCGAGATTCCTCGCAATGTTATTTCAATAACGCGAAGGTGCGACGTGGGCTATCCTGGTTTGGCGCACAACAGTACCCTTGAATTGGCGCTTTGGCAGACTGCGACTGATGATATCTTGGTTTCCGCCGCTTGATCTAGTGTGTATAACTTCACCTTGACTCGACAATCTCGGGCCTTCGTGGTGCTTATAAGTGCTCACAGGACGGGAAGTGGATGGTCCCATGGAAGCCATCGGGGTGCAATGCATCTCCTCATCCGCTGTCGGCACCGCCGAGGTGAACGGAGTCACATCGCGATATTTGACTTTCGACCGTCTGATACCCACTGCCAGAAAACTGTTCATGCGTGCCTCGTCTGTGTCTGTCGTGCCGCAATCCTCTTCGTCGGAGGCATGGTGAACTCTTGGTCTGAGGATTTCTTCGCCTCAGCAGATGCACCGCGTTTGATCTACGCCTATGTCGGGGGACAGCGTCGTCTTTGGCCTTGTCCGCCACTGCTGCAAGCTGTAGAATTGCGAGGGCATTGGTGAGGGCGTATGGTGTTGCTGCTGTGCAGTTGATGTATGATGGCGCGCAGGGCTATCCTCTTGGCCGTGCCACATATGATGGCACCAATTTCACAAACGAGAACGCTACTGGCTACCGTCTCGCCCCCGTACTCGTCCGAGGGCCTATACCTCCAGCTTTACCCGGTATTCTATTGATCATCTGGGCGCTGATCAGCTGTTTCTTGTCCGTTTGGTTTGGTTTTCTACGAAGGTGGGCTGACACGCTGGACAGTTTCAGCCTGTTCCAGTTCGGGGGTGATCTCAGTGATCAATTCAAGGTCAAGGATATGCCAATGTACTCTTTCAAGGACTTCAGAGACGACAAGAAATTGAAAGAGCTTCCAGGCCTCGTTGGTGATTTGCGGCCCAGTTTACTCCTGGGCATATCACGCTCGTCATCGTGATGGCGTCAACGAGGCTCGAAAACGAAAAGTTTGTTTATGGAGGTATCGCTGTAGTTTTCTGATCTTGTTTGTCGGGTTTGGTTGTTAGAGAATTGTGAGTCTGTTGTCTGAGGATACGCCCTCTTTCAGTTTTATTGTATGAGCATATCTTGTGTGTCTGTTGAGACGCAGTTCATTTTGATTCTATCTGTGACTTTGGTTTTTGTCTTGATTCTTAGATCGATAGTGATGTAACGAGCACATGTCTCGCATATATGTCAAATCGAAAGCACCACACGTGACCTCTCCGATCTTCCCCGGCCGGTGAGCTCGGACCCAGCCGCGATCCTGGCGGAATCTCCTTCCAACGCCCAGCTTTGCGACGACAGCGCTGCTTGTAGTAGGAATCTCCCCCCATCGCTACCGCACCCATACCACCTCTCCCAACCTCCCACCCCATCCGCCATAATGAACGCTTTCCGTGTCGCCCGCGCCGCTCGCCCGGCTTTCAACACCCTCCGCGCGGTCCAGCGCCGTGGCTACGCCGATGTTGCCGCTGACAAGATCCAGCTGAGCTTGGCCCTGCCTCACCAGGTACGTTTGGGGAGATGGAGCGGAGGATAGAGATGCGCGTGTGGAGGAGAATGGAGTTCTTTGGAGCAAGAGAAGGAGCGGATGATGAAGGCATTGGTGTTTGAGGAAGAGTGCTGGAAATGGTCAAGATGGGAATTGGAGTTCGAGGGCATTGGAGGATGCGCACATGTACTTAGGGAGGAACAAAAGCTGACAACAATCTGCGCACAGGCTATCTACAAGTCCCAGGATGTGTACGTCTGACCCGTTCAGAGCACCACGAGCGAACATTGAGATTTCGAGGGAATTGCGGAACTAATACCATACCACAGCACCCAGGTCAACATCCCCGCCGAGTCCGGTGAGATGGGTATCCTCGCCAGCCACGTTCCCGCCATCGAGCAGCTCAAGCCCGGTCTTGTTGAGATCATCGAGGAGGCCGGCGGCAGCAAGCAGTTCTTCCGTACGTCATATTCCGCCCACGCGAGAGTTTTGAGATGAAGTGGAAGGACGCATCGGATAGCATTACGAACGCGAGACTTACAACAACCGCCTACAGTTTCCGGCGGTTTCGCCACCGTCCAGCCCGGCTCCAAGCTGAGCATCAACGCCGTCGAGGGTTACGCCCTTGAGGACTTCAGCGCGGAGGCTGTCAAGAACCAGATCGCGGAGGCCCAGAAAATCGCCGGTGGCAGCGGTAGCGAGCAGGACATTGCTGAGGCCAAGATTGAGCTTGAGGTTTGTGTTTTCCGTGAAATTTTATTGACTTTCGATGTTGTGACTAACCTCGAGCGTAGGTCCTCGAGAGCCTGCAGGCCGTCCTCAAGTAGGATGTTCCTTTTGTAGATACAGCGTAGATTTTGCTGTGTACTATACCTGCTTGATTGAGATTTCGAAATTTGCTGGCACTTTCCTGTTCTTGTTACGGTTGCCACTTTCCCTCGCATGCGTGCCTTCTCCGGGCGGTACCATTTCTGTCTACCCGCCGACGCTGGGTTACTACATTTCCCAGCTACAGCACTCCATACCTTACACAACACCTTATTCGCCCACGCGAGCGGCCTTGCATTCTTCACGCTTCTCAGTCTTTACCCATCATCGACGCCCGCTGACAATTCAGTTTCTGCTGATCTCAATCCCCCCATGCTCGCCGCATCCCAATGCACCAAACCTAATAATACTTGATGTCCGGCGAGTGCCACTCTCCTTTACTGCGCGTGCGCGGCCTTGAAGACTTCTCCCTGGGGAACACATCACCGCCTACACTTGACGAGCGAAAAGATGAGCGAGACATTCACTCGCAAGCTCGTGTGTCGACATGACTTTTTTCAAACCTTCACTTTGACACTGACACATTCGGCCAGCGCAAGAAACTCTCCAGACTTGCAAAGAAATCGAGCAGAGTGACCTTGAGCAACACCGCTTTCGGTGGCTCACGCACGTCTCGAATATTTGCGCCGACGCCTCCAAGCGGAAATGGCAGCCCGGAAGAGGAACTTACGCGCCAGACGTCAAGTGCCTCGATCTCGGCCGACCCAGCAACAGCAGGCAGCAATCCGTACGGAAACAAGCAAACCGAGCGCGCCGGATCCTCGACACGCTCGATCTTTCACTTTACCGGTCATGCTCCTCGATGGGAGTCGGAAGACGATCAAGCGAGCGCCGGCCACACCCCATACATGGGCGGCACGCCGCGGACGCAGAGTCGAGTAGCTTTGTTCACGCCAATGTTGACGCCGAAGACGGAGCCGGAAGGAATGTCTTGGGAAACAGCAGAGACGCTGCAGCATCCCACACCACAACAGCCGAGGATTTTGCACGGAATATTGAAGCAGACGGGTTCAAAGCAGGACTTGTCCATGGCGCATGCGGACCACGAGGTGGAACTACGACATCGCCCATCCGTTTGCGGGAAGTGCAATCAAGAGATATGTATGACGGCGCCGCCTACTGCTTCGACAAAGCTCTGGCTTCCAACGACTATGCAGGACCCAGGAGTCAGCGAGGCTATTGCGAGATTGGAGGCCGAAAGGATGGCAGCCGAAGTGGAGGCTCAACAACCAAAGCCGCCGTCTCTGACACCGAGCGGGTCGTCCTCGGAAAAGAGCACGGGTTCTGCCAAGGCCAAACCCGCGATCAAAGCTACTTCTTGGAAGCAGATAGCGGACCTTCCTGTGACCGTGGACCGAGAGACTGTGTCAAGCTCCATTCCGGAGACGTCCCCTCTTCCTGCGCCTGTCATCTCTTCGGGGAGCAGTCCAGTCGTGGCTGGGCCTTCGACGACAAAGCATCGCGTGCTCAGCAAGGCTGCGAACGCAATGCACGCCTTGGGTATGCGGAGAGATTCTTTCAGCACGAGTGCTCTTCCGGAAATGGGAAGTGTTCAGATTCCTCTCGCACAAACACCTATGTCCCAATCGACGTCGCGCTTCCACGAAGATATTCCGCCAGCCACCACGAGCACACCTGCTCTTGCAACAACGTCACCTGTGCTGATAGATGCTGCAATGGATCAGAGTCCCGGACAGTCAGCACCCGCGCCCCTGCAGATGCCACTGACACCTCCCGCTTCAGTGTCGCCAGGCAGTTCAGCCATGGAGAACCAGCCCTTTGCAGAGTTCCTTCTGCATCGAAAGACATCCAATCAACCCCAAACTCGCCCTCGCTGGCACCCAGCTGTCAAGGCCCGTTCCCTCTGGATGGCTCTTCGGAAGCCGAGGCCAAAACGCAACAAGTAACAGTAGCAAGACGGCCGTCGCAAGCGCAAACGGTGGGACAAGTGGCGAGCCGAATTCGAGAGCTCGAACTCAAAAGCGCAATACACATGCCGCATCACTTCCAGCCGGCAGGACATTACCGGCACATGAGCAAGAAAGCTCAAGCTCGACGTGATGACTCGAGTGTGGATCTGATCTTCCCTCTTCACATCCATCGCTTCCCGCGTAGGGCAAGTGATGGTACTCCTCATAGACCTGAGACTCCTATCCATCGATCGGTGCCTGATGACGAGCCTTATATCCATTCGCCTCAACCTTCCCGCTCTATGCCTATGCTGAAAGATCCTCCTGAGCCTGAGACGAAACCTGAGCTTCTGAACAACTCACACGCTAGTCACGACGACATGGGAGCCTCGACCCGCTCTGGCAATCCTGCAAACAGGTCGTTCGCCGTGCGTCGTATGTTGCGACCTTAGGATGTCGGCAACGCCAGGTCTCGCCGGCCACACATCTCCTAGGAACAATCAACAACTGTGTCCGACACGGTCGTCACCCGCGGACAGCACAGCGCATCAGCTCGTTAAACGGCCCAACCAAAGACATGGTCGAGCGCAGTCGAAGTGGTGCGTACATCCCCGTTGGCATGGTCCATCGATCACAATTGGAGGCGACAAGCCCTTGGTCTTTCGCAGAGAGAGCTAAGCGTTCACATGCAGAAGATGTCTGTCCCGACTGCGCTACCGAGCAGGCTTTGAGACGGCGAGAGACTACTGAGGAACGAAAAGAAAGGCTGCAGGCTGCTTCGCGCTTTCATGGTGGAAAGGCACCGGCTTCAAGAAATGCTACAGTGACCACGAAGCCTGCACCCATCGCCACCGAGACATTCTTACCAAACAATACAAGTGCGATCGTCGTCGTCCAGCATGAGGGTAATCTCGATCATGTAGTAACTGATCCTCGCAAAGGCCCTTTCACTCGCGATTCCTCGCGTAAACTATCTGATAATCTGGCGAAAGTATCTAAGGCAGTTGCCGAACTTGGGTCTGTCGAAGAAAGTGCAGCATCAACAAGCGTCCAACCTAATCCTAATACCACGCCACCAGACGAACAATCGAAGAAACCTAACGACATGAATGAGTTGCTGCAACACTTGCACACAATAGCCGGCGAGATGAGCATCGACCTGTCCAAAGCCGAACAAGATGAAAGCCAGACGCGCGACCAACCCCTGTCGATATCTAGACAATCCCTCTTCCACAGCGAAGACCTAGACGATCTCTTCAGCGAGCCCACTTCGCCAGGTCCTGGAAGCGATGCAGCTTTGGCCTCAGCAATAGCGTCACGCAAACATAGCCAGGCGTACACCCCATTTGATTGTCCTCCGCCTGAATCCACCTACGCCACAGCACAATCGACCCGCAAACACTCCCTCCAGTCACCACTCAACCTCCCTTCTTCAGTCCTGAGAGCCGCCGACTACGCTCCTTCTACCTCAACACCTGTGTCCGACAGACCGGCCAGCCGCCTGATCCGATCACCTTCCGCACAATCACCACTGAACCTACCGCCGGGTCACTATCCCTTCTCCCCCACCCCTGTGCTTCCATGGCTATCAAAGGCCCCCGAAACCGTCAAGCGCGTGCGCGTGTCGGACAAATGGCCTCCTCAGCAACAGGCGCAACCTGCTGCGCAACAACCGCAGTCTGAAAGTGTGGACAAGGATGATTTGCATGAGGCTGTGCGGGAGGCGGCGCAGATTGAGAGGGGTTTGAGGAGGAGGGTTAGGACGCATGCTGGGTTGGGTTGGGCTTATAGGGGGGAGAAGTGAGGGTGGATGTTGAGGTTTTTGCCTAGCTTGGAAACGGATGTGTTTTGGCGGGTTGGCTTTGGTGATATGTTAGTTTGACGTTGGAGGATGACTTCACTACGAGGCTGAGAAATCGATAAATCCATACTTGCTCCTACTTTTCGCTCTGTCGTCTCTCTGTGGCTCTTCTCTCTGTGCCGTATTTAACTTTTCAACACATGCCAGAGAACTCTTGACTTTGCAACAAAACAACAAATATCGTGGTTTCATCAATAAGAAAATATTCAAGACATTGTGAACGCCTCCAAGATCCGGAAGCCCCAAAGCCGAAGCATCGGCGACACAAGCGCCGACGTTCGGCGGGTTCGAGGTGGGCTGGTGGGATGATGACTGATGACTTCAAGGCGCTCGGTCAACAAAAGCCCCAAAAAAGTCCCCAACACCTTGATGCTATTTGTCCGCGCCTGGCCTACCGCAGCACGATCGTTCGGAACATCATTTGCGCATAGCACATATTCTGCTCAGACCCCACGATTCGCGCAGCCTAAACGCTTCACAACCCGAGCAGCGAGCACCATGGCGCAACCCAAGTACTTGACTGGCGATAAGGCCGGTATTGAGGCTTTCATTGATCAGTTTGATGTAAGTGCCTGACAACTTATGGATGAAGACTTGTACTGACGTGCTTCCAGGTCTTCCTCTTCGATTGCGATGGTACGCTCAACCCACCGAACTACGAAACGATATGATCGTTTGCCTCTTGGGAACATGATGAGGATATGGATATAACAGCCGGCTGATGATACGAGAAGGATAGGCGTGCTTTGGTCCGGCGAGCACAAATTTCCCGGCACGGCAGAGACGATCGACATGTTGCGCAGCAAAGGTACGGAATCTTGGTGTTTGAAGACCGGTGGAGCGAGCGAGTCGCTCACAGGACACCTGCAGGCAAGCAACTCGTGTTTGTAACGAACAACAGCACAAAGTCCCGCGCAGACTACAAGAAGAAATTCGACAGCATGGGCATCACGGCGTCTGAGGTAAGGTCGAGAGGTCCCACTGTCACAAATTCGACCACCTAGCTTAACAAGAACCCACCAGGACGAAGTCTTTGGCTCCTCCTACAGCGCGGCCATTTACATCTCGCGCATCCTCAAACTCCCCGGCCCGAAGAACAAAGTCTACGTGCTCGGCGAGAGCGGCGTGGAGCAAGAGCTCGCGTCAGAAGGCGTGCCTTACGTCGGCGGCACCGACCCATCCCTGCGCCGCGACATCCAGCCGGAAGACTTCGACCGCATCGCGAGCGGCGAGGCTCTGGACGAGAACGTCGGCATCGTCCTGACCGGCCTGGACTACCACATGAACTTCCTCAAAACCGCTCTGGGGCAGGCCTACCTCCGCCGCGGCGCGAAGTTCCTCGCGACCAACATCGACTCTACCCTGCCGAGTGCGGGCTCGCTGTTCCCCGGTGCGGGTTCCATGAGTGCGCCGCTGGTCAAGGCTTCGGGGCAGGAGCCTTTGGCGCTCGGCAAGCCGAGTCAGGCGATGATGGATGCGATTGAGGGGAAGTTCAAGTTCGATAGGAAGAGGGCTTGCATGATCGGCGATAGGCTGAATACGGATATTCAGTTTGGTATCGAGGGTGGTCTTGGCGGTACGCTTTGTGTGTTGACTGGCGTTAGCAAGAAGGAGGAGTTTCTTGCTGAGGGTGCGAGCGTGGTGCCGAGTGCTTATTGTGATAAGTTGGGAGACTTGTTGGGTTGAGGCATGAAGAGCATGAATGTGGAAGACGCATGAGCACTAGATGATGGGTTGACGGATATATTGAGATAGATGCTATAAAACATGAGTGATGATTGAGTCTAGGTACCTCCTACCTTGATGGCGAGCAAGTCCCCATGTGTGAAGGCATGTGTTTCACGAATTCCTCATGTAGTGAGACGAGATGCGATAATGATCATTACCGTAGGTTCCTGACTGATCCATTACCGCTGCTGCACTTCCAAGTGAGTCTTCCCTACCATTGGGGCCACTCAACAATATTATTTGCCACGGTATAGCACCATTCTATCATCTAGACTCACTTCGGTGGAGACCCTTTTGACGTTCGGTGCCTCAGGCCGTCAATTCCTGTTTCCCCAGACTCGTTTGGAAGGCGTTGGAAGGCGAAGGAAAGGTGCAGGGCAAGCTTGCGATTGCGCTGGAACGGCCTGGAATATTTTGCAGGCCTCTCTTAAGTAAAGGCCTTCAGCCTCATCCACTCACACCTTTCACACCACATCAACTCATTATACCCGGCATTTGCCATCCATTACACCCACAACCCTTTACTCACCGTCACGAACACCTTTCCCGTGACCTCGCAATTGTAAGTGAATCCATCCTTCCTCCTCCACCGAGCAGCAACCTTCTCCGCCGTCGCCGCCGCCGCCGCCGCCTCCGTTGCCCAGGGCAATCAATAGGTCGAACAGTCTCTGCACGGCCTTTGCCTCGTCATTACATCTGCGCTCGCCTTGCCGAACGATCAATCGCTTACATCCTCCTCCATCCAGACATACACCTTCTCCACCTCTTTAATCCCCACACATCACCGCAATCATGTCTGAGACCTTCGAGTTCCAGGCTGAGATCTCTCAGCTCCTCTCTCTCATCATCAACACCGTCTACTCCAACAAGGAGATCTTCCTGAGAGAGTTGATCTCCAACGGTTCCGATGCTCTTGACAAGATCCGCTACGAGGCTCTCTCCGACCCTAGCAAGCTCGACTCAAACAAGGACCTCCGCCTCGACATCATCCCCGATGAGGCCAACAAGACCCTCACCATCAAGGACACCGGTATTGGCATGACCAAGGCCGACCTTGTCAACAACCTTGGTACCATTGCCCGCTCCGGCACCAAGCAGTTCATGGAGGCCCTCACCGCCGGTGCCGACATCTCCATGATCGGTCAGTTCGGTGTTGGTTTCTACTCCGCATACCTCGTTGCCGACCGCGTCACCGTCGTCTCCAAGAACAACGATGACGAGCAGTACATCTGGGAGTCCAGCGCCGGTGGCACTTTCTCCATCAAGCAGGACACCGAGGGCGAGCAGATCGGCCGCGGCACCAAGATCATCCTCCACCTCAAGGATGAGCAGACCGACTACCTCAAGGAGGCCAAGCTGAAGGAGGTCGTCAAGAAGCACTCCGAGTTCATCTCCTACCCCATCTACCTCCACGTCCTGAAGGAGACCGAGACCGAGGTCCCCGATGACGAGGCTGAGGAGAGCAAGGAGGAGGGCGACAACAAGCCCAAGGTCGAGGAGGTCGACGAGGAGGACGAGAAGAAGGATGGCGAGAAGAAGACAAAGAAGGTCAAGGAGAGCAAGATCGAGGAGGAGGAGCTCAACAAGACCAAGCCCATCTGGACTCGCAACCCCGCCGACATCTCCCAGGAGGAGTACGGTGCTTTCTACAAGTCCCTCTCCAACGACTGGGAGGACCATCTCGCTGTCAAGCACTTCTCCGTTGAGGGTCAGCTCGAGTTCCGCGCCGTCCTCTTCGTTCCCAAGCGCGCTCCTTTCGACCTCTTCGAGGCCAAGAAGACCAAGAACAACATCAAGCTCTACGTCCGCCGCGTGTTCATCACCGACGACGCCACTGACCTCGTCCCCGAGTGGCTCTCTTTCGTCAAGGGTGTTGTCGACTCTGAGGACCTTCCCCTCAACCTCTCTCGTGAGACTCTTCAGCAGAACAAGATCATGAAGGTCATCAAGAAGAACATCGTCAAGAAGACTCTTGAGCTCTTCACTGAGATCGCCGAGGACAAGGAGCAGTTCGACAAGTTCTACGCTGCCTTCTCCAAGAACATCAAGCTCGGTGTTCACGAGGACAGCCAGAACCGCAACACTCTTGCCAAGCTCCTCCGCTACAACAGCACCAAGTCTGGCGAGGACCTCACCTCCCTCCAGGACTACGTCACCCGCATGCCCGAGCACCAGAAGAACATGTACTACATCACTGGTGAGAACATCAAGGCCGTCGAGAAGTCTCCCTTCCTCGACGCCCTCAAGGCCAAGAACTTCGAGGTTCTCTACCTCATTGACCCCATTGACGAGTACGCTTTCACTCAGCTCAAGGAGTTCGACGGCAAGAAGCTCGTCGACATCACCAAGGACTTCGAGCTCGAGGAGTCCGACGAGGAGAAGAAGGAGCGCGAGGAGGAGGAGAAGGCTTACGAGAGCCTCACCAAGTCCCTCAAGAACGTCCTCGGCGACAAGGTCGAGAAGGTCGTCGTCTCTCACAAGCTCGTCAACTCCCCCTGCGCCATCCGCACTGGTCAGTTCGGTTGGTCCGCCAACATGGAGCGTATCATGAAGGCCCAGGCCCTCCGCGACACCTCCATGTCCTCCTACATGTCCTCCAAGAAGACCTTCGAGATCTCCCCCAAGAGCCCCATCATCAAGGAGCTCAAGACCAAGGTCGAGTCCGACGGCGAGAACGACCGCACCGTCAAGAGCATCACCACCCTCCTCTACGAGACCTCCCTCCTCGTCTCCGGCTTCACCATCGACGAGCCCGCCGCCTACGCCGAGCGCATCCACAAGCTCGTCTCCCTCGGCCTGAACGTCGACGAGGAGGCCTCCACCGAGGCTGAGGCTGCCACCGAGGCTCCCGCCGACGCCGCCACCGGCGAGAGCGCCATGGAGGAGGTCGACTAAATCAGTCGCCCTTCGTTTATGAAGGAGTCTTGATCTGACTTTTTACACGTTTCATGCATAATGGCTAGAGAAAGCAATGGGCGTTTTTACTTCATCTTTGGTTTTTCTTTTCTTCTTTCAGTTACGCGCTTGTACCTTTACGTAGCTACCCTCGTCATGATGGTCCCGCGGTCATAAAACAAAAAGGGAAAAGAAATCATGACACGAATTTAAAGAAGTTCCGACGTACAGCATCTTGTTGTCCCCATCTGTCTCATCTGTCCGTCTGGTTTTGTTGTCAATCGTTTGCTCCCGTATCATCTCAAGTATGTATGTGTACATGCCTTCTCTAACCCCATGAAAGAGAAAGGCCTATAGCTGTTTATTTGTCTTGATGCAAACCTGACTCCCGACCCTAATAATACAGCCAGATGATCACCCACAGCTTCCCCGAGACTTCCAACATGAAGGTTCACACACCACACTTCCATCATATCACAATCAATCGACCATCCTCAAGCTACGTCTTTCAATGGATAGCAAAAAATGTGTAACTCCCAAGATTCCCAATCCTCGCAATCCTGAAGAAATAAGAAAAAGGGAGTCTTTCTACGCCTTCTCCCCATCCCCAGCATCTACCTACGGGCCTTTGAGAAGGCGTTTGCCGTTCGTTCGTCGATGCTCGTGAGAGGAATGTTCTTTGTGGCTGCGCGGGATGCTCGCGGGGTATGGAGTTCATGTGAAAGGGCAGAGGGTGAGAGAGGGATTGTTGGCGGTTAAGGGGGTGTGGTATTGTGAGGAGGGAGGAGGTGGTGATGTTGTCGTTCATGCTTGCTGTTGATTTGGCTATTATCCATTCGACAAGCGTATTCGAGCGACTTCATGGAGGGATTGGGTGTGTTGGTCTGCTTTTGTTGCTTATGCTTGGGCTTGAACTTGTTGATGTGGACCATTTTTGCTGTCCTGGGTGAGATTCGGCGATGGATGTCGTGTTCGATTCCGCGCCAGCGCGGTAGACGGACATGGTAGTCACGTTCGCAGGAAGTGTGGTTGTGTTGTATACGGTGATAAGTTCGGTGAAGAGCTCGATTTGTACTGGGACTTGGCGTGTGGCGGTAGGGGTGTGTGAGGAGGTTTGGTTGGTGATCGGAGGGTGTTTGGATGGACAGACGGTGTGGGTTATTGTTTCGAGGCACGTTACTATGCGGACGGACTGTGCTGATGATGGCTTCATACACTCGTTGAGCTTTGATGAGGGGGTTGTGGACGAACCGCTGGTATTGCTGCTGCTGGCAGTTTGAGGTTTCGCATGAGAAGTTGTCAGAGTGGTTTGACTGGAGGATTTGGTGATGTTGAAACTAGACGGAGCCTCTGGTGAGGCACTCTTGCCTGAGGATGCGCATGTCGTGGAAGAAACGCTGTCGATCGAATCATGGATTTGTGAGGACGATGCTGTTCCATTGCCTTGAACCTTTGGTGTATCTGGATAAGCGCTCACGCTCAAGGACGATCCACGGCGGAGGTTCAAGCGAGGCGAAGGCAGTTCGTCGGCATAGACGGTAGATGTGACAGTCGAACGAGGCGGCGGCGGCGGTCGGCTGATGGTGGTCGTGACGAATATCGTCGAAGTCAGAGTCGCTTGCGGCGGCTTGACGACGATGGTGGTGTGCCTGCGGCTGCTTGTTACGCTCGAAGTACAAGTAGACGTGATGGTTGTGAAGGAGGTGATGTTGCTTCGATCGTAAAGATTCATTCGTGAGCAGTTGGAGAGTTTGACAATGCTTACCATGCAAGTTCCGAAAAGCATGTGGTCGAGAGGAGAGTACTGAGCCGCATGTCGGGCTAGGCTGTGAAAATCTATGATTATTGGAGGTTTCATAAAAAAAGCTCAAAGGCTGTAGAAGGACAGGTTCATCTTCTTGATTCTAAGGTCAGTAGGAACGAGAAATGCCAATCTCTTTTGCGGAAAGGTCACATTTCGAGCGAATGCGGAAAAAATGCTGATATTGCTGACGTGGCAAAGTCAGGAGATCAATGCCGTCCACGTGTGATGTGCGTTCAGTGCAAACGAAGTCCTTGGTGACGCTTCTGATCTAGCTATGTTGTGGTAGAGTTCTGGTTTGCTGCTAACGATGTGTCAACATCCATGTCGAAGTGAAAAGTCGATTCAGCATTACGGTTGAGAAGTTTAACATGGTTCGAATTGCTTCCACAGACATCAGAAATGGATGTTATTCCCTTCTATTTCCGAAGTCTATCGGGACGGTTTCTGTATAGTCTAAACGAATCGGTTTTCTTGTGTACAAAATTCGTTTTGATCGTTGCCCCGTGTTGTCGGCACCCTGCTACTAATGGTTTCGAGCGACGCAGGGTTTGCTTCCTGGCGTGTGGGTGTAATGCCGTTTGCGTCCGCAGTGTCAATGATAAGCAGGTCAGAACAGTCACTCATGTTTGTTTCTGTTGCTCGTCTTCCCAAATGCATCTCTCGCACTGGCAGTCACCGCCCAGGGCACCACGAGCCCACTCTCTCCGCTCCTGCACCGGCAAGTCCAGATCACAGTAGTGGTTCAGAATTTCTTCGCCTTGCTTGAGGCCAGGCGCATTGACTGTCTTCTTCCCATCCTTGCCTTGCCATTCAGCGCGTTTCTCCCTGGTCGACATCTTGATGCTGCCACCCCATACCCAAGTCACGGTCGGGTCACATGAGTGGTTTGCCAGGCACCACATTGGATGAACGGCACACACGTCCGGGCCTCGAGCCACCGAGCCACCGGAGCCGGATAGGCGAGCCGAAGCTGTACCCCTGAACTTGGAGAAGAGCGTGTTGAAGACCCAGACGTCGTACTGAGGGTTGGCGAAGATGTCGATGTCCATCTTCTCAAGCATGTGGAATGGCAAGCTGATGTTGTACTCGAACTGGAAAGGCAGAGATTGTGGGAGCCCAGCGAATGCTGTGTTTCTGTCCGCGAGGTCTGGCCTTCGGAAGTTTTCCTCAACATTTGTCGAATGGAAATCACCCCAGATGTATTTGATCTCTTGCAGATCCAGAGGATGGCAGCCACGGGTCTCTGCCAGCGCAAAGCAACGGAGCAGAAGCAAGGAGTACAAAGAGTCGGCTGATTTGCTAGGCTCGGGATCCTTGAGGATGGACTCTGCGTCTGTCTCGCACACAGCCGGGTGGTAATTTTCCATAGCGGCATCATGGCAGGCTTGGCTGCAGAAGACAACCTCGCAAGCTGCGCAGGCAGCGACAGCGTCTCTGTCGGCGCTCTTCAGATCGGGAATATCAGAGCTACAAGCATCGCAGAGCATGTCTTGCAGACGATTATTGACCGTGAGCAAAGAGGTCTCGTCAAGTACCACTTGACCCGGGGGAACATCCTCCCTGGCAAAAACGCCAAGTTGCTTTGAGATGCCGGTGATGGAAGTGCCAGTCAATGCAGGCAAGTCGACAGCTTTGACTTCAAACTTGGGAGCGACCTCATTCATCATCTCATTGATCTCCTCGACCTCCGCAAATCGATCAGGCTCGTACTCGCTCCAAGGGTACACTTCACGCCTGACCAGAGAAGCCGATGGCCAGCCAGAAGGAACCTTCTCATCGTCGTACACGTCCTTCAATGGCTTTCCAAAGCGCGCCTCGACAAGCTCGATGAGAGTTTGATCGAGTTCCACGAAAGAGTCGTCGTACTTGTACCTTTGGAGTCCTTTTTCCATGTAAAGGCCGGCAGCAGAAAGATCGCCGCACAACATGAGTGACT